>JASVER010000153.1:58835-159348 GCA_030449065.1 Oceanodroma leucorhoa | reverse complement strand
GAAGGAAGGAAGGAAGGAAGGAAGGAAAGAAACAAAGAAAAAGAAAGAGAAAGAAAGAGAGAAARGAAGGAAGGAAGGAAAAGAAAGAAAGAAAGAGAAAGAAAGAACGAAAGAACGAAAGAACGAAAGAAAGAGAAGAAAGAGAAGAAAAGAGATGAAGTTCAAATAGAAGCATTTCAGAGGTGCAACAAAAATTTCTAAGCTACATGCCTGCTGGACATACTTGAACAGTCCTGAGGAGAAGCTCCCAAAGCAGCAGCAGTAAGAACGTGGCAGGCTGAGCTCTCCCACACTCACTCCAACTCCTGCTCCTCACGTCTACAAGCTGCGGACAACAGCTGTTTCAGCCAGTTGCAGCCATTTAAAATCCAATTGTTTGGTCTAAACTGAGCATTTAGGCTTCCCCCTATAATCTCGAGCAAAAAAAGGCTAGAGGGGGATTCTGAGATAGGTGTCTGGACAACACAGGGTCTGTTGGTGTCTGGACATTGTTCGTAATGGAAATCTTGGCAACTGGCAAGCCTAGTTTTTGAAATGCTAAGGAGGCTTCTCTCACAGAGATACTCACAGGATGCAGGACCCACAAAAGAGTTCAGGAAGTTCAGCTGGTTTTGATTATAAGATTTCTTTTGCTTTTTTCAAGTGTATATCAGCCAACAGCTTTAAAACCTCTTCATTTTCTTCCAGCTACCACTTAATGGTACATTGCTGACATGCATGTTTCACACACTCTTCACACAACTTGTTTTTCAAACTGCGTCACTCATAAAGCATTGGTTAGCCTTCCCTCAGTCACAGCCAGAATGGAAACATTTCTCCCTGTATAGCATATTTCTACTTCTCCCAGAGACGATTTAATGTATTAATAATCCATTATTTAATGTTATCAATCATTTAATATCTATTTTCTCTCTCACACATATAAACAAAATTATTATCAGGCTACATATTTTAAAGATATGTTTGATCTGTCCCTTGTGGTGGGTTTCACAAAATCGCTGCCAAAAAATACTGAGGCAGTTTGTGGGAAGCTACAAAAAGTTCAGCCTGCACAGTCTGCTTCATTAGGTTTACGATTATATTTTGGTTTTAAACTCAGTGCTTACTGAAATGCCATCAATCAACATAACAAATGAATTTTTAAATGCCATATGTTCTCCAAGTGGAATTTTAATGAGATATTAAAATGTACTTTAAAGCTCAGGTTAAACACAAATATCTTAATGTCAAATATCTCAGTGTCATACAAAATATTTGACTAAGTCAAACATCTATATGAGAGTTTATGGGTTGTTTTAATGGGAAATGTCTTTTCTGGTGGAAGATAAAGCTAAATAGATTTATCCTCCTGAACAGAGTGATCCTTTTGTAGAAGCCACCTCTTTTAATACTAAACTCACCTCTTTTAATAGTAAACATTAACCTAACAATGACTAAGCTAGTGAGGATTTCTGCTTTATTTTGTGAAGAGTTACATGGACTCGAGGATCTTAAAGGTCTTTTCCAACCTAAATGATTCTATGATTCTATGTATTGTATTGTATTTAATAGGTTCATCACCCCATCACTTTTGTCTTATCCAGTATTAATAGCTTCTCCTTTAGGCAGTAAGATTTTAGAGGTGGTTTTCTGTATGCCTTAGAGCAAATTKATCCTTCATCTTACAGAAGCATCTTCATTTTCCTCTAGTCTGTGTGCCTAGTAATAATAATAGCAATCAATTACTTATTTCAAAACTGGTGTTATTTATTCATTTGAACTATTCAGCACTTGACAAGGCTTGAACTGTCAGCCCCTCACAGGCCTCTCTTTCCTGGATTTGTCAAGGCTGACTGCCAGGTCTGCTAGTGGTGTTAGTGCTGCGGGGTGCTGGTCATGCACCAAGCAGAGCTTGTGCAGCAACCCGTGTCCTGCTTACAGTCACGGAGGGTATTCAATGGGGATCCCACATTTCCTTCAATTACCAAGGAGGAGCCAACCAACACCACCTTTTCCCCACTTATTGTAAGCTCCAAAGGACAACTGTGGGAACTGTACAGCATCTTTTTGAATGCAACAACTTATCTTACAAAGAGCCTGTAGAAATCATATCAATCACTGTATTTCAAGTTGTGCTCCTCTTGAGAAATGAAGAAAGTAACCATGGGAAATGTGCCAACAGATGAGGGAATTTTCACCACCAGCAAGTAGAGTTGTTTTTTCCTCCTCGTGCAGYGAAAGCTCTTCAAAGCACTTGCTAGGTTGGTAGTTCTTGCCCAAATTTTCTCACGTGTTCTTAAAGAGCTTAAATAATGCTGTAAGTAAAGCTAGGCAGGAATTTACATGTGTGCGTATAAAAAATACAGAAATAGTATACTTTTTAGAATCTGAAAATACAACAGTTTCAGTAAAGGTTTATTGGGAAAACTACCTCTCAGATTCAAGATGTAATTTCAAGTGGGGAATGAAGGGAGGAGACAAACAGGCTGAAATAATATTTACTGAAGTAAAAGATAACTGGGTGCCAGGGCGTTTTTTCTGGGTGTGAAAAATCCCAGTTTGCGTCTGTGGCCTGATCACAGAAAAATGGCCTTTCTTTTTGATTTGGGGATTTTTTTCTCAGTTTGATTTGGTTTAGTTTGGTTTAGGGAAGGTAAGGGTTATTGTTGGTTTTCTTCACTGAAATCCTGCAGTTAGTCAAGATTTTGTCTTAAAGCAGAATAAGAAAAAAAAAAAAAAGGAAAAAAAAAAGGAAAGGAAAAGAAAAAAAGTGCCTCATACTGGAAAGTTTCATGGGACAGGAAAATGATTTCCTGCTTAGCCTGACTAGTAAGAGCTGGCAAAAGCTCCACAGCTGCTCTGGAGTGTCTCCCTGGTGCTGGGAGTTAAACACATCAGARGGAAAGGAACGCAGCATGAGTAACACAATGAATATTCATGGCCTGGATGTGGGTCTTGGAGTCAGCAGAAGCAAGCTCCTGCCAGATGTGAGGGTTCAGCCCAGACGAAGGAGACTTTCAAAGAATCCTGCGGAAAATCTGTTGTGCTCCTACTGACTGAAAGATGTCTCTTCTAGCTGATGACTCAATAAAATGATTTTTGCTTTAAATTTAAAAAGAACACAACTGGGTCTAGTGTGTGTGTGCAAGCTTGTAGAAGTGAATGAAACCAAGCGGAGAGCCCAAGTAAATATTTTATATTTCATCCCTGGAGCGACTATGAGGTGCTTCAGACATCTATGCTGCATTTTTTTTCTGGTACTGACACAGCTAGTGCTGCTGGTAACCACTAAGTTCAGTAAAAGCTTTTTACTTACTTCCTTTACTGCATCCTTGTTATTCATCATTAACCTGTGAGTGCTTTCAGGCTAACCAGACAGAATCTTAGTGAGTGTGGAAACAGCCCCGTTGCCTGGCCTCGAGCAGCTGCCACATCCCAACGTGTGCACAAAGACAGCCCTGAGCGGGGCTCGCCGCAGTCGAAACTGCAGAGCCACCTCAGCCTTGCCTGGTGGAGCTCTGCCTTTCCCCTCTCCTAATCATTTCCTGCCCCCTCCACCTCCTTCCAAGTGTGTGGGCCTAGAAAGTACTGGCAGTCCCTCAGTTCATTGTACGTCTGGACTACATATTATTTACATTACAGTAGCTGCAAACGGCTCCAGTTAGGACTAGGTCTTTCTTTTTTTTTTTTTTTTTTYTTAAACACTGAACAAATAAGAATGGAAAGTTTTGGGTCTAAAGACATCACAATCATGAGCCTTAAGAGCAGCTATGACAAAAACAGCCTGGGAAAAACGGGGGGAGATAAAAATGAGAGAGAGAGAGAGACAGCGCAAATGAACAAGTACAAACTTGGCTTTGATCTCAGACCTACTCCTAATAGTTTTTCTTAACACATTTGTTAAATTTTAGCATGCTAAGCTACTATTTTCTTATGAACTGGAATCAACATCAATGCTAGAATCATCTGATACGTGTCACCAGGAACTGTAAGCAGAATAGCAAGCCATGCTTCACCTAAAGGTGCTACCCATCACCTTATTCTTCTTATTCTGGCACAATTGGCAGAGAAACAACATCTGAGTAACTTTTTCTGTAATCTGTCACACAAAGTGATCTGTTATATTAGCTCTCCCATCCTGTTTATCTGCATGGAGATAATGACAAGAACCGAAACAGATGAAAAATGTCTCAGGAAGAAGAGGCAAAAGAATTTGGCTTTATGATTTTCCCTCAAAATCATTTCAGTCATGGATAAAATATCAAAAAACTACAAATCTGTTCTGAAATCTAGTGCATGGTGAAAAGTTGGTATTGCAATGGAGACCTTGATTTTCTCAATATAGTATCCTACCACCTACCAGTAACAATGCAATCCAACTTTGAAAAACATGCAATGTATCATTGTACATATGCTTTGCTAACCTTATTGGGGTTGTTTTAGGATAAACTGAATGAGACTTCTAAGAAGAGCCCATTGGCCACTTATGATGACAGGATCATAAGAGGAACAAAAGAAAGTGTAGTGGTTCAGTCAGCTGAAAACTTTGTGTGTGTATAGACAACTGCAAAAATAAAGAGAAAGAAATTATATTCTGGCAACATGATAAAAAATGTGTTTTACCTGGCATAATAAAGACTTAGTGGGGTAATTCTTATGCTGAAAAATTACTAGAAGGAATATAGATTGTTCATTAAGGACATGTGAGGAAAGTGAGGAAGGGTGATTTGAAATCACAGGGTAAACCTGATGAAATAGGGTTAACAATGGAAAGGGGAACAAGCATGGGGACTAGAATGAAGGAGGAGACAGATCACCATGGATAGATGATCAAGAGGATGAAGATTTATGTAAGCTGTCCATCAAAAAAACAGGATCTGCTTGAGGGATTTTAATCACTCATCTTTTCATTGGGAAAAGAAAACAGCATGATATGGAGAGGTGATAATTCTGGGTGTGCTGGAAGCAGTGAGAGGGAAGAATTCAAGTAAGGAAGGACTAGCTGAGAATAAAAAGATGGTAGGCAACTTAGGTGAAAATCACCATGAAACTATAAGAGTTCATGATCTTTACAAAGGAAGAGAAGGGAATAGCAAAAATTCCAGTGAAATTCAAGAGGCAGTCTTCATTCAGAGACTGGAAGATAAAATCCCAAAAGAATCAAGAGACAATTAAAAAAAGAACCAAACAGGTAAGGAGAGCCAGCAATTTCCTGAACTTGCGGTAAGGACTCAGGTGCGAGCTATCTCAATGTGGAGAAAAAATGAAAAGCATAGACAGAGTCCTGCTGCTAAAATCACAGGTTCTTCAATGATCTCAAACCTAAGAGTGGCACAGTAAGAAAGTGGAAACTAGGCAGAGTAATAAGGGTGAGTATGAAAGAAGAGCTCGGGCATGTGGAGACAAGAGAAGAAAGGGCACTGTGCAGAATGAACAGAGAGAGGTGAGTCATAGTCATTCAGTAATAAGATCAGTAGTAAGAAGAAGAAAAGGTGACAGATGAATTAAGAAAGCTGAAATGTTTAATTCCTGGTTTGTTCCCTTCTTCAGTAAGAAGGTCAATGGCAACCATGCAGATATCATACTCCAGGTCAGTAACAAGGGGATGAGATCTCAGGTTAGAATAGGGAAAGAAGAGGGTAGAGAATAGACCAGGCTAGAGTATTTACATAAGTTGGATTGCTTTAGATCAACAAATTCTGATGAAACTTGCCCTAGAGGACGTAGAAAACTGGCTGAAACAGTCCTCAGGGACATTATTTGTTATCTTATGCAATCTGAGGAGAGCAGGTGTGGGTCCAGAAGACTGAAAAAGGCAAACTTTAACCAGTTGTAGCTGGAAAATTAAAATAAATATGACACTAGTGACCCAAATCAAACATTGGAACTGCTTCTCTAATATTTTGGCAGATTCGCTATCACTTAAAATCTAATTTAAGCTTAGATGCCTTTTTTACAAGAGCTGCTTCAACTCAAACAGAAATTACAGGGAAATCTTTGAAACTGAGTATTTAGAATGGAGAATTCTTTACCTGGGAAACTATCAAATATTTGGGGTGTTGCAAAAGAGGGGAAAACAAAATCAGGGCAGTAAGCCAATGCAATGAGCTAATCATCCTATCTCCATGGAAACTACAGTGTTGAAGTAGTAGTCATAAAGTGCAAGGTACATTCTAAAAGATATTTTTCATTGTTTAATGCAAAGAAAACTGTAGTGAAGGGTGATTGGGATATGTGGGCACAAAAATACTTAATACCTAGCAGTATCTCACCCTGTTAGAGCCCCTCTTGATCCTGCAGTCAGTGACTCCACTCTTCTCCAGACAAGCCAGAGTAGCACTATCAGTGTCAGCAGACCTGGACTATCTTTCCAAAGAAGATAGTAGATCAATAGTAAATAATACTTAGATTTTTGAAGATCAAGGTGATTTCTTCATGTCTTCCCAGTATTTCTGAAATCCCATGACAAAAATGAAAAAGTCCTTAGAATAATCTCTATTCCAGTTTCCTTGAAAAATTCCATTTTTTTCTCTTTCAATTTTCTAAATAAATTCTACTTAAAGATTAAGACTGTGTTACTTTAAGATTAGTTATTGAAAAACACTCACGTTTTGATGTCCTATCTTTTGAGATAGCTACCTACTTGTAGTCACTCAATAGAGAATCAGAACACCGAAATCCTGGGAAATTACTTCTATACCCCAGAAAACAAATAGAAATGATTTGGGGTTTCAGAGGTAATATGCATCTTTTTAGTCATCTAAAACGATAAGATTTCACTCTATGTAACAATTCTGTTGTTCTGTTGAAATGGAAAATCATGTAGATTTTGTAAATTCCCTAGAGCTCATCTTGGAATCTAGCTGTGTGGAAGAAAATACTGTATAGAACTAAGTTGTTTTATAATCCACTTTATGATTAGAATAATACTAGCACTAGGACAAAAAAGGACAAACTTCAGGTAGAACTATACTACAAAAGATTGTTTTTGAATATAAGAAAGGTCTTTTAAAATAGGTCAGATTTTTTTTTCTAAGTAACTATCATCTCACACAATTTTCAGCCAACCAGAAGAATGAAAACCCCTATTTATGGAGAGAATCGTAAAAACATTAAAAAAAAGGATGATGATGCAAAGTCTATTACAAGAAGATTCTGTTATTAGACGTGATTATCTCTGGCTGTACCACAATATTATCATATTTCAAAGGAAAAAAAGCAGTCAGAATTCTGCTGAAACCATTAGAGTTGCTCATAAATGCATTCTCAAATAACTCTCCAAATGGATATTATTTTCACCAGAGAAAGTTGTTATACCCAAGTGTATTGGCCATACAACCACATTGTTGTCAAAACACATTATCTAGTTTATTGCGAGCTTTGCATGGTGAATCTATATGTGCTTATCAGCAAAGCATTTGCTTGTTTTCTTCAACAGGCCTATTTTCTTTATCTGCAATATATGTGACTAATATTCAGATCCTCTTTCCTTTCAGGTAGCTTACCAACCTGTCAAATATTTACTTGCCAGTTTAAGTTTATTGATCGACCACAGTGTTAAGTCTCTCAAGTTTTTGGGGGATTTGGATTTAATTTCTTCCCCTCACCTCAGACAATGCAAGGCACAAGAATGCTTGGCAGCTGACAGAGCTGCTCATGCATACACCTAAACACACTAAAGCATGTCAAATATGTTGTTGGTTTGGGGKTTTTATTGGTTTACAGCAGAACCRTTTTAACCAGTACGATTGGCTGGCCATACCACATACAGCTGAAGGCACGTCCTAAGCAGTGGAAGTCTGCTGTCCGATTACGCAGTACAACTGAGAGGACGGGTGGTGTAACAAAAAGGATTGATCATACCTAAGCTTGGCACAGACCCTACTGAAAACTGTTAATCTTTATATGATTCACACCCACGATCCCCTGTGCCAAGGTCTTTCTCATAAGGACGTTTATCTTCTTCTGAGGCCTTTGTTCCCATTTTCAGTCATATAAAATGTCTCCTTCATACCTTTCCACACTTTTCTTTTTCACTTCTGTTAGCTGCAGTAACACAGTATATTTGCACCTGGAGGCTATCAGGGTCAGGTCGATTTTACCTCATTATGTGATGCTCTGGACATCATGAGACAATGTCAATTTGTAGTTGCACATGCTGGCTAACTGAGTTCCTGTTAGCCATACTGGATCTGCTTAGGTCTTTTCAGTTTACATGTAGCTAATCTGAACTCATTCTTCTTGATCAGATTTTTCAGTAAGAGTGGAAGTAGAACTGGCGTACATGGTGGACCAGCTTTTAGCATTTTCTCCTGTCCTGTTTATCTAACCAAAACCAAAGCAAAAGATTCCCTCATTTTATGGACCAAGACTTTGTCTTAAACTAAAATTTAAAAAATATATATCATTTACAAAAATGTATTTGAAAATAGAATTGTGAAAAGCATTAAAGTCTACTTTTTAGTATCCATATAATTTGGGAAGAATAATGTTAAAATGGTGCAGAAATACGTTAAATTTTTTTTTTGATCCTAGAACACATATTTGCAATCCAAAAGACAGGGTTTGTAATACCTATCAAATAAACCTCAATGCCAATACCCAAGGGCTGCTTATGAAGTTCCTTTCCACCCTGACAGAATGTGCTAGGAAAATGACTGGCAAATGTGGATAGCATGGCAACATTGCTTTTGAAGAAAGCTTAAGCTACTGAAATATGTCTTGCTTCCTAGCTAGTGAAACATATTTAGGTTTTAGGTAGAGGCTGCAACTCCAAATGATCCAAATGTCTCTCTTCTAAGATTGAGTCTTTAAAAAAAATAGTACTTCTCAGAGGAAGTACATATTGTCTCCCCAGGATTTCCAAAAAGGCTGCATTAATATGGGGGAGTCATAGCAATGAGAGCAGCATTATGGTAGCTACAGTTGATCAGGAAATCATGTCTTCCCTTTACAAACATTTCTATTCAACTGAATTTGTTTTTTGTTATTACTTTAGCGTTTCTGAGTGTTGTCAAAAAATTCTGAAACTATATTGAGAAAGTAGCTGGATTTTAACAGAAATAATGTTTTGATTTTGATTTTTGAATATTCATAGCAAAATAATACTGATTTGCAGAAGTCCATGTTCCTATTTCTTTTGACCATTTTGTACAACATTCCTATTTTGTCAGAAAAGCATTTTCTTAAAATAAAGGAAAGACRAATTCTACCCAGTGAATGCAGAACCCATTCTTCTCCTGTTTATTGCTTTAACATTACCACATTTCTTAAAAAGCAGTATCTGCATCTTTCTGGGTGTTCTGGCTTCTCCCTGCTCTAGAATTCATTGAAGCTGATGATATTCCAAAAAGAGACTGGCTTCTGAGAGCAGGTGCTACCTGCTCAGTAGAGCAGCATGCAACACACACTACCTGTTAGTGCAACTGAGAATGGCCCAAAAGTGACTTGAAGCTGCCCTGCGCCTTCCTCCCATACTGACCTGCAAATTCTCTTGTTTATAGCTTTCCCCTGCCTGCAACCAGCAGGACAAAAGGACCAACCTGATCCTCTCTGGAGCAGAGAAGCAGGTGTAGAGGCCAGCGACAATAGCCCACTACCCCAGTTGCACATCTCCGCTTCACCCTGCATGCCCCCCAGCAGTTCTTAGCTGCTGTACAGTTGGGATCTGGAAATGGTCTTATAAAAGCCTGGAAAGTTTCTTTGCTTTCAGAAACTGGTAAATTTTATCATTTTTCAAGCAAACTGTTCCAAACATAGCTTCCCACATGCCAGAATTGTGTTTGTACTCAAGGCATGGTTTAAATATGCTATCCAAATCCAACAAACCTATCAGTGTACATTTTACCTTTCCTTTCCTTTTAGCTGCCACCTTTTGTTTCATAAAGTACTATTCCAAAGCAGAGTTCAGATAAAATATTTTATCTGGCTTAGGTAACTTTCCAAAGTATTTTTCTTTAGTATTAAAACCTTCTTGTTCTGATAAAGGCAAATGCAAAAATCTGCATGTTTGTGTGTCTCATACTTCTTGTATGAACTTCCTTTCACTCAGCTGATATTTGTATGGTATTATCTGATGTAAGCCAAAGGGGAAAACTCCATTATGGGAGAATGCCGACAACAGTAGAATGAGATAGCAGTTTCCTTCCAGCGGTTTGCTTTGATTTATGAAAGAAAGCTTTAATGTATACGTACTGATCTTGGAGACATCAGAATTACCTTATTTGCGTTCAAGGGACCACTCCATATTCATAGGAAATAAGCATAAAGAAAAAGCACAAAGACTTGCAAAACACAAATGAAAACCAAATTTGTAACTGAAAGATCTGCTGATCATTCGTCCCCCAACCATGGGCAACATGAACAAAATGAGGAAATTTTCATCCGCCTTAAACCTATCTGGAAATTCAACATTCTCAGAAAAGCTCTCATTTCCAGATTTTTGTCAGAATGAGATAATCTATTTACAATGCCATTACCCCAGAAGGCTCTGTAATAGCAAAGATTTGCAAGAGATACAGGTATTCGTGACATCCCAGTGTGTTGCATTCTGGAATGACTTTACCAGACAGGAAAGCCTGAGGCTGTTCATAATACTTAAAGAGGAGGGGAAAAAAACAGAGTGGATTTAATTCTTCATCTTACCTGACAAGATAACCTGCATCTCAAAACAGTTAACATGTTTTTCATTACTGGTCACCTGTTCCTGAGCCTCAGTTCCAAAACTCCATGTAGGAGATCATGAACATTTGCTGGAGACATCCTTGCTGGTTTCCAGAATTACAGAACAGCGTTATTTATTGTTCATACTCTTGAGTGTCTTTACCTGCCCTTTTGGAGGATTCTCCAATGGGTGGAGGTAGGGAAAGTGCCAACAAAGATGACATCTTTGAGTAGTGGGGGAATGGGGTTTGTGTACAGCAGTGCAAGTCCTGTGAGAATGCTCTGTTTAAGGGATGATGGTGGAGACAAGATATACATATGACTAAGTGGGCTCTACTAGAAGAAGACCACCTGCAGAAACTGGCAGTCTTGGGTATGAGGGCCAGCCTGCAATATCTCCAGTCCTCACGCATGACACTATACTGTTTCCCTAAAGAAGGTCCTTTGACATCTGTCCTTTATGATGTTCTGTTTCTTGAACAGACCAAGGCAAACGTCGTGGGCCTGTCAGTCAATCACCCATTCAGGTACATCACTGCACATGCAGTTTGCAACAGGCTGGTAGGCAGCTTGGTTTCTATAGGCACAGAGAGGGAGTTAGTTTCCCAGTACAGTAGGTGAGTAGTACTCACCTCAGGACTCTGAATCAGCCTTTGGAGGTGCCTTTCTCCCTGGACAGATCTCTGATGGCAATATAGGATAGCAAGGTGTCTAATTTAGGCTGCCACAATCAACTTGGTGGGGCCAGGCACTTATTTCTGAAGCATCACAATAAYGAAATGAGACGTCTAAAGCGGCAAGGGAAAATCTGGCCTAAAACCTATTGGGCAGTAACACAGTATTCACATTCTCTTTATAACCTGTCACTCACTGAGTTGCCTAATTTTCTGGGAAGAGAGACACTCCAGTGCCCTCCTAAGAATTCACACATCTTATATTTGTAGAATTACCCAATCCCTCAGGCCTCTCTATAGCAATAGTTAGGAAGTTCTCCTTAGAGGGAGAATACTCACCTTCAAACGCTGCTCGTCAGACCCTGCTCCAAATCATATTCAGTGCTTAAAATGTAGGATCAGTCCTTCATCTATTCATAGACATATCTGGGTAATACGTCACTATTCAGAATCTGTTTAGGCTCAAGCCGCTGTTCTTAGATTACACCAGRCAGTATATAAAAACAGTTACTAAGTAATGTAATTTGTCTGGCATACCCACACAAGATATACCATTATGTACAGCTGTTGATGGCTGAAAACAAAATTATTGACAAATAATCACAATCCAGATAGTAGTGAGAAGTGATGATCTATTTTGTAAATTAAAATGGCGATCAGCCTTGTTTACATACAATCAAGCAAAGACCTAGACTAACCACTGGGCAACATAATTTTAGCTCATTGCATTCAGAAGAACCCAAACACACTATTTTATGTGACCACATCCGAATTTAAAATATAAATACAGAAAGATATATAGTCCAACTTTTTCTCTTTTAATCAACTAAATGAATAAGTGAAGTTCTTCAGCATAATGYACATGGTACCTTTCTGCTAAATGTCTTACACCCATTACAAACTTGGTTTTAAATCAGGTTGCTTTATTTACTTTCCTGAAATGGCTTTCCAGTTCATTTATGAATCTGCTTAAATATATGACTGTCCATAAAGTCAATGCAAGCATGGTAGTAAAGTGGAACCAAAGTTGTCAATACAATGAACATGCTTAAGATCCATTAGATGAGTTTGGTTTTGTTATTTTGTTATTTTGTTTTCTAACAAATTTGTTTGCCTCGTGGTTGCTGAGCCTTGAGGATACATGAGTCATATTTTGATGCTTTCTTCATTATGTCTGGGCAAAAGTAATACTCTAAAAGAGAAAGGCAAGAATAAAAAATGAATAACAGCAGTGGGAAGAATGAAGAGGTAAGGTGCAAAGATAAATGTTGATAGATGTTTCCAACCAACCAATGGTCCCAGCTGTTCTCAAAGTAACCCCCTTTCAGGCCAAAGACCTTGATGACAGAAGGCAACCTGGGACTGTAGTGCAGACTGGAGCATGAAGTATAAAAATCATAATTGCTCTCTGTTCCTTGAGGAGAGAAGAGAGACTGAATTTTAAGCAAGGCCGAATGTTGGAAGAGATTGATGGTGGGAACACAAAGTGTTGCAGACCTCTCTTGCTCAGCCCTATTGCCAAGCCAGGAAGTTGCTCTTGACATACGCCTCTCTCACCAGGAGACAGCCACCTCCCAGGATGAGGCTTTATGAAAGGTCCTTGAAACAAGATAAAATTAGCAAAACCTGAGCTATTTCATGCTTCTCCGCTACTCTTAGTAAGAGAACTAGTTATTCACTAACGTTCCTGCATGCTCTCTCGTGTGCCCCTACTTCTTATTTCAGCATCAGCTTCCAAGGCCAAGAGGTCATTTACTCCCTCCTTTTTCTTTCCTCTCATTGGCCTCCTGATCCCCTAAAGATGGTCCCTTTGCACACCAATGCAGTTTGAAAATTGCGAGAAATTAAATTTCAATCTCTCACACAATGGCAGGTGCATCCTCTTCTGCTCTGCTGGTGGAAGAAGAATGGCAGCTGCCCCAACAGAACAATAAAACTACTTTCCAGCTCTCTGTGACTGGCTGTCATTGAACAGCCGTGCATAAATATAATCCATGGAGATCCCAGGGGTGGCATTTCTCATCTCTTATCAGCTCTGTTGCACACACCAGAATTCGATAAGACACCTAGAAGGATGAGAAAAGCAGCTATCAATCTAAGTAGAAATAATAAGAGTAATAGTAACAATATCAATAGATTTATGGAAACTCAGTGGCTATATTATTTTGATGCTGGTTTAATTATTCATTTCTAAAATCTTTCCTTCTTTTCCTTAAGCTAAGGGCAGCTAAGATAGCAGATCTGTATTTTTATATTAAGCTGACAGATTAATGTCCTTTTGTATGCCTGAAACAAGCTCAAAATATCTTCTAATTAATGAAAAAAAAAAAATGGGAAAGAGAAATGAAACCAAATAAACCTCCTGAGCCCTTTTAAACATCCTCTCCACTGTGCACATACACATCCATATCTGGCCCTTCTCATCCCAAGTGTTTTCAAAGCGGTAGTATACGTAATCCTGCTAAAATTATTTTGGGACTTATTAACACTGGAATAACCTGGTGATCTGCCTGGTTCCACATCCTTTCTCAGGCAATGCTTTGTGGCAGATGTTCCAGAGGAAAACATTAAATTCCCTATAGTGTACTTGACAATTGTGTAATACTACTGCTCAAGGGGAAATTTAAAACTTTCCCCAGCTGGTAATCAGCTCATATATTGAAGTATGAGGACAGATAATTGTTATCCTACCCMGTGTGACTGCAAATGATATTTTTATTCCTGAACCTTCCTCTCTGAATCCTACTGATTACTTTCTTTCAGTAATACCCTGTGACTGTGAGTTCCCAGGGCTTTGTGTTGCATTTGGTTTTGTTCTTGTGGATCTAAATGAGTACGTTTCAATTTCATCCAATTTTCTCTTGCATATCTTTCTCTTGTTTGTCACAGGTAGCGTGAAGAGATCCTAGCTGTCCTTGACTGTCTATAATATGAATAATTTTATATGCCTCTATGGTATCCTTTCTTACCTCTCCACTCCTCAGAGGAAAAAGTTTGTGTATTAAACAATTAGTTCTATTCAAAAGTCATGCTGTTCCATTTTTCCTTTCAAAAACACCAATAACCCAGATAGGTCTAGCCCATCTCATTGCAACCTAAAGGAAAGCACTATATGGCAAGACAGTAATAATAATAGCTAATGACAATAGTTTAYCCTAACTACACCCAACCATAGCATTGCAGAAGTTTCTCTTGAGTACATGCTTTAGCAGTGCTGACTGACACTTTTACATGTCAGATAATCCAATTCAGAGGAGCGGTACTAGCTGCATAAACTGATCATTGCAATATTTTCAGAATTGGTCCTATAGATGCAAGCGTTACTGCAAAGTACACAGAGAAATATGCAGTCAGTGAAGCACTTCCCTCTCACTGAAACCAGTTGGCAGCTAGAGGATCAGCCTCTCTTCTTCACTGTGGTGCTCAGGGAATTATCAACAGAGGCTTTCCTTGCACATCTGTGTGAGACTGTGTGACTGCAGTATCTTAAACAGAAGAGATGTTGGGAGCACTTCCAATGAGCCTTTCCATGTCATAAATATATAATTGCTGGTCTCAGATTTCCACATGTTGAAATCTGTTGACTGGAAGAGGTATCATTTGAATAGATACTTCTGTGGAAAAAATGTCCTCTTTGTGGACAAGCTCTAGTGATACTTGTCCAGTAAACAGAAAGCTTTTTAAAGCTTGGTTATCCAAATTATTTCCTTTTGTTTAGGAGAAGGAAAAACAAGTTATAGTTCTGTTTTTTTTCATATACATGTTTGATGGGAAACCAGAAAGCACAAATTCTCCCTTTCAAAAGAAGAGGAAAAAAATAAGGTCAGCTCTGTAGATCTTCTTGATGTATTGGGCAAGGAAGTACGCATGAGGCTTTTAAAGGTAGGAGGCATAATGAAGCACCGTAGGGAATAGAAGTCAGTGGGGTGCACGGATGCTTCCTTTCAGAATGATACCAATGGGGTTAATGTCTGGCCTGGTGATAAAATCCTGGCATCTGTTACAGAAAACACAATGAGCATTGTTGTCATTGAGAGAATGGCTCTGTTTTTCCTGGCATGAGTTACTGTTTGGAAGCTGTTTTAAAATAGAAAAGAAAAAAAAAATCTCACTCTGAAAACTTAAAAATAAAGGGCTATGCCAGAATCATGTTCTCCACTGTATTTCTAGGAAGTGGTGCTAGTTCATTGTTCTGACAACATTATTTACATACCTTAAATACAATTGCTGCTGAAATGCACAGCAAACTGTACAGACTTGACACAGACACCAATTACTCCACTGAATGTGCATAAGCTCAGAAATACAGGCTAAGAGGATTCTTCCCAAAGGCTGGCTGCAGGCACAGGGCAGCAGTCCTGCTGGGCTTTCTCCCTTGCTGGTGGAGAGCCTGCCATCCCCAGTGCAAGATTCAGAGCACCCAAATTAAGAGCCTCTTCAGACTGTCCCTAGTCAAACTTCTTTTTTTCTTATTGGAGATTAGCCTCTAGCTAAAGTTCATCTTTGTGGAACGCCCTTCCAAAGCATGCCAAGTATTCACATGTGAAATGGGATTACATCCTGCCCTCTTCACTAACCAGTTCCCATTTTTAATGTGAGTTTTTCTCCAAAGATGAAAAGATTTTGTTTGTACCTTCTAGTCCATATACATTAACAATATATGAAATATATCCTTCTACTATGACATAACATCTCGGCTTATACCAAACTAGACTCTGTACTCACTGTTTTTGCTACCAAAGGCAGTGAAAGTAGACAGCAGTGGTTTTATTTTCCCTGCTAATTGTTCTGTCCATGCTCTGTTGCTGACTGCTATTTGTTGGCTATCAGCTAAATAAACACAAGCAGGGAGAAAAGGTGAAAACAAACAGTTCTTCAACCTTGGTTTTGACATCGTTGATTCCCCTGTTATGAAACTTCAGAACTAATGGAGAAAATAATCTCTGTAGGTGCAGAGCAAAGGAGATAGCATATGTTATTCCCAGGCTGCACTACTTGCCTCAGAGGAATGCAAAGGATCATGCTGACTACGACCACAGCTTGTAATGAAAACATTGTTTTCTTTCTTATTTCAGACAATGCCGCCAGTCTCAGCCAACTGCAGAAAGCCTAAGCTGTTCACAAGATGCAACAAACTGAACCCTGTACWTTTGGTCAATAACCGAGCACATATTAGCCAGTGCAGTCCATTCTCCTTTTAATTCTCCTTTTAATTAAGGTGACAAAGGAACAGAGGCGATAAGTGAGATTGGGATCAGATTCAGGGCACCAGAGTGGCTTTGTTATAGGTCCTCGGTGCCAGAGCAAACTAAGTGTTGATGCAGCAAAGAGCTGCTGCGTGAAAACGTCATGTACGACCTCTCCAGCTGTAGCCAAGATATGCCCATGCCTCTGGTAAATCTGTGCCTGATTCAGTCAGTTCTGTGACTCAAACTGACTGCATTTCAGAAAGCTGAGGACCCTTCCATGGTTTGTCTAAGCCATCATCAAATGGCTTATCCAGCTTCCAGATTGCCTCATTGAGAAGCAATAAAATGAGCCTGATGGGTAAGTAAGTCAAGAAAAGTTCTTTGCATCTCTTTGCGACTGGAAAATGCACTTTTGATTTCCTGTAGAGTTAAAACTGAAATTTCAATTAAACAAATCATAGGAGAAAACAAAAAAAAAAAAGTACATTGAGAAAACCCATTTTAAAAAAACAAACGCTATTTTGTATTTCCTACAATGATTGATTATATTGTAGGTAACAAATTTCATTAAGCTGTAATGCATTAGACAGCACAGATAAGTAACACGATAGCAGAAAGCCTAGTTCAGATTGGTCCAGTTATTCAAAAATAACTTTTAAAAGCCAGGAAGCTCAGAGTTATGTTTAAATGTATGGGAAATTTCAAATGCCATCTGCTTCATCCATTTTTCAATGTACAGAATGCATAAATAACCCAGCTAACCTCAAGCCTCTATGATTTTACCAGCATCAAAGTGTGAGGCCACAGGAGGCACACTTCGGTCCTTTAGCTGAATGGTGCATGGGTTACTAAATGTGCTTTGAACAGTATGGATTCATTTCCAGATTTCATCTCTGGGCACTCTAATTTGCCTCTGGAAACT
This sequence comes from Oceanodroma leucorhoa, assembly GCA_030449065.1. Classification (NCBI taxonomy): domain Eukaryota; kingdom Metazoa; phylum Chordata; class Aves; order Procellariiformes; genus Oceanodroma; species Oceanodroma leucorhoa. Next base: position 141,922 of record JASVER010000153.1, on the reverse strand, counting down.
TGGAGTCTATTCCCTCCTATTCCATGGATCCCATAACCTGCTGCCAGAAAAGCCAATCCTCATTTTAGTAGTAGCAGAGAACTGTCATAAAATCTTAAACTGCAGAATTCATTAGTTTCACAGTACTGGATGGGGGATTACAGAGCCTTTGCTGGCAAGCTGTGTAATATTACAAGTACAATGTAGAAAAAAGTTGTCATCAGAAATGCGACAGTCTKATTTATGCTGTCAACTAAGGAAAGAAGCTCTACCAGCCAAGAAGCAGCCTCAGTACATAGCTCTGTCTACCCATTGCCCAACATGGATCATGAGAAGCTGGTATCAGCCTCTCACCCTATGCCACCTCTGACACATCTTTTTCTCACAGAGGACAATTTGGACAAGACTGTTTTGGCAAAGGTATCCCCACATGAGCACTTGTAGACGTATTTCAAGCCACTCCCTGCCACCTGTGCATGGTCAGTAAATACCGTGGAGCTGTGGCTTGCTGCTGGCAGCAGGTCTCCAAAGCTACTACAACATGCTGGAGTTCTCCAGGAAGGTGATCCCCGACTGAAGAGCCACAGTCAAAGCATTTACCGCATCCTTTGTGTAAATGGCAAGGAGCTGTCAGTCAGCTTAGTGTGAGTGATCAGCAAAGCAACTTTGATAGGGTGAAAGTGTCAGAGGACTGTGACTTGCCCAAGGACATTTGCTAGTCAAACATCTTTTTTTCCAAAAGCGTAGTCTAATAAAACAGGTCATCACAGAATTAATAGCAAAAATCAGGGAATGTTTGGAGCACCACAGTAGTTCCATTTTTCTCTGAATGAGGTAACTGATCTTACCTAACTGCAGCCTTGCTCAGCCTAGCCGTCTATGACAGGATAGTGAGCAATAAACGAAGCACCATTGCATAATGAGCATTTGAGCCTTCATTGTAGCTGCATTCTGACTCCTTGCACAGATTGAAACAGCAATACCTGTTCAAGTGCAGCAACAGCCTTTTAGTGACCAAGTTAGATAAAGAGATTACTTCTTTTTTTTTTACCTGGGAAAACCAGGAGATGGAAAGAGAGAATGGAGACAGGCCATTTTCTGCTAAAGAAAACAGACACAGAGACACCCAGAGTCCGCTCTATTTGCATATGCTTTTAAATAAAGAATTCATATTTTTTCTTTATATAAATTTCGGTACTAGTTCCTAGAGACAAATCACACTTGCTGAAAGACTAAGTGGGTATGGAGGTCAGAAACCTCTCAGAAAATTCAGTCACTGCACATTCTGAAGTCAAAAAAGCCCCGTAAAAATTTTACTGTCTTCCATTCCTGCCTCCCTACAGAAAAGAGTTACAGCCACCAACTGCACTGCTGGGGATCCCACAAACTGGGATACTTTTTAGCTCCAGTTTAAGCTGCAAACCATCTTGACTAGCATTCTCCAGTTACGGGGAAAAGAAAAAGCTTCATGTAAATGTTCACGGAAAGGGAGTCTTCTCAGTGACAATCCCACCTCTCTGAGAGGAGCCAGCAGTGGTACACATCAGCAGCACTCTTCCAAATATTTAAAAAATTATTCCTGTATCATCATTGAGAGAAGAAAAAAGGTGAGAGAGGGAAGGTCTCTGTCTTCCACACAAGTTCAAGCTTAAGACAGTTTGCAATACCCTTGGATAGGCATCCAGGACAAAATCGATGCACAGCATGTGTTTAAGCCCAGGACCGTGAGACTTCACCTGCCAGCCACACACAGAGGAGCCAGTGACTGTAAGGTAGCTCTAGCAGAGGCTCCAATACTGCCCAACACTTTCTCAAAGATGATTCTTGCAAGATTCTGATTTTGTTTCTGTGACCCCCCCTGCCAACATAAGGAAAGGTTACTGATACCTATGGATCATCACACATGGGTTTCTCTTCATGTGGATGTTTATGCTCCACCAGAGAAGATGCACTAAATTGCCTCCTTCTCTGGCAGCATCTAGTCAATGCATTGGGTCTGCCAGGCCAAAAAGGTTCTTGGCTATGGGAATGTGCATTAACAAATAGCCATCAAATACTCTCCTGGGCTGTAAGCCACTTCTCAAGCCAGAAGGATGTTACCAAACAAAAAATATAGCTTAAAACCATATTCACATCCCTATAATGGCTCCTACACACTGGGAAACTCCTCCTTTGGATGCAGCCTCCCTGGTGGGATAACATTAAATTTTGCCTCCAGTGAGATAACCTGGAGGAAATTGTTTAGAAGTGTTTGTCTGTTTGATGCTGTTCTCCTTCTTTCTTCCTCATTTTTTTCTTGTGCTTTGTTTACTCTTGAGGAAGGATTTGTGTGACTGTGAAGATGATTCAAGCACCATTTTCTCAGTCTTTCCCCAGATCACTTCTTTGTGCTGTGTGCCATCCTTTCTTCCTGTGACTCTTCCCTTTGTGACAAAAAGCACTGCTAATTGCAAAGATTAGCTTCAAATCCAGGATCAAAGGTTTAGCATTTCGATTTTCTGCTCTTCCGGCATTTTATTTTCTTTCTCTCATTATGAGAAATTTGCAAAACCACTCACTACAGAATTGAACTGATTTTCCTGTGTAAGTTGAGGAAAAAGGCTAATTGGTGAAAGGGAATATTCTTAGTTGACGTTATCTGGTGTTTTGGGGGGTTGATATATTGCATTGTATCATTGAAAATGCAGAGTGATGTTTTTCAAGAGTGTTTACAGAACACCTACTGCTGGAAGCCACACTGCTGAGAAAAGAAAAGCTGCCACTGTGTCACTTTTACCATTCACAAGAGTGATAAAACTGAACCAACTCTAGGCACATAGTCTGCTTATACACCATTTGCTAGGTTAAATGAAAAGATATGTTGTGTTCCTTGCCTATCAAAAATTTGTACATGCATTCAGAACGGACAGCTGGCATTTTGAAAAGCTGTTCTGGGCTTTTCAGAAAAAAAAATTATACTTCAACTGGCATGAGAGACCTCCATTTCAAACATCGACAAAGGACAGCGTTTGTGAGAGTGCCTTGTTCCCGAGGGCAGCAAGGACTTGGAGTTCCCTGTGTACTTCTCAATCAAGTTCAGCCCCATTTTCTCAGCTGTTATCAGATTTGGGGGAAGAAAAAGGCGGGGGGGGGGGGGGGGGGGGGCAGGGGGAGAGATTTTCAGGTTTTAAACCTGGCTTTACTTATCTTTTGCCTTTGAAAATAAATTTTGCCTTTGATTCAGTTTTGGCAGTCAAATTTCGCAAAATTGCTTGCATGCAATTTGAACAATAGTTTAACTCTATACCTTGACATGCTGAGTTAAAACAATCCCAGGTGTAATACTCCTGGAATAAACAGGGTTACACTGAGAGTCAACCTATGAAGTGAAAACTGTGTACATGAAAGTAGATATTACTAATGCTGTGCTTAAAACTTTCAGCCAAAGTAAAGAACTTAAACTTAATGACATGGGGGTGGTGAAGATGAAGCTAGATAAAAGCACAGCTTTCCACAGCACCGTGTTTGAGTTATTTTTCTTATGTACAACCACTATAGAGCTTTCCTTTCCCTTAGCAGTAGCCAATCAAAAAAGTCAAAAAATGGCAGATGACTAAAGCATCCTTAACAACAAGCAACATACTGTTTGCTCAGTATCTGCATTAGCTAATTAAAATAGAAGCTGAAAGAATCAGAAGCAGATCCATTACGTGGTGTGCTTTTATGTAAGTTGGATTTATTTGTGTTCAAGCTTACAGGTAAACAGTTCATGATTCAAGAAACTGCCTGTATGTATAGACTGTTCATGTGATATTTTGTTTCTTGAAAGCTTCTCAAGATAAAAAAAAATTACCCTTCCTATAGCTACATTTTATCATCAAAGACAATGGGAGTGCAGAATTATGGTTTACTCGCCCACACACTGAAAAAAATTGTATGTCATTCCTGCACCCTGATTGGCTGATGATTGCAAGGAATGGATATATTTTTCTTTCTCCTTTCTTTTGTTTCTTGCTTTTAGGAAACTTGAATGTCCTCTTTCCTTGGTATTCCCACTTGTCCATCTACAACCTCTAATGGGAATTTTTACCAAAGGTTCTTGGTCACACTCCCAGACTGCGGGAATGAGTTTTTGCTATTATTTCTGTTGTCACACAGATTTAAACATATAAACATCTTTTTCTGTTTTTTTGCTTTTTGAGACAGTGAGGAAAAAGGGCATTGAACAAACACACAGCATTAAAGTAATAAAGTATCAAGTGAATTTCCTCTATATTTCAAGCTAATTATTTTTTCCATTTYGGTCACACACAGCTAAGAAGCATTTAAAGTGATGCAAATTAGAAGAGGGTTAATATACAAACTATAGCTTCATCTGCCACTCTTCAAGGAGAGAATCACTATTCCCCCTCAACCACTGCTTTCAAGTTCTATAGCTTAGTGTAACTATTTTAATTGTTTTTTTTCTGCAAGGCATGAAGATAAGCCATGCATGAATCAATACATGAATGAATCAGCCTCTGGTCTAGCTTACTGATGTACTCATCATTTATATCCTTGCATAATTTACAGAAATTGAAACCGTAGCTGGGCTTTGCATTCAGCTGAATGTGGCTTGTTTACACAGTCCAATAGGGTTTCATGTTCTAGAAAAGCTAATTCTGTAGGGATTGCTCAAGCAGGATGAAAACATCTAAGGCTTTGTGCTAAAATAAATGCAGTTAAGTACCTAGATGTCCCAGCACTTTAAGACAAAGCTCGGTAAAATCACCAACCTCTTGGCTTTGCCACAAATGGTCTCACTTAATTCAAAGGGAATTTTGRTTCCCTAGGCAAAATGTATTTGGGCCCCAAATTCAGTAAGCTGAAATATCGGCCACTGACTATCAGAAAGAGTCAGATTCATCTCAGTGAACTGTAGTTGCTTAAAAATTAGGCACGTATTCTAAGTTACTTGTCCAGGTTCCTGCAATGCACTGAGATACCTCCCCCACCCAGCTGTTCCCCAGCCCCTGGGGTTGTCCCTCAAATAGCCAGGATTCGACTTCTGAGACCACTACTTCCTAACTGGCTGACTCTTGGATCTTAGCCTCAATTGTCCTCTGCCACTAACCTTAAAGAGAACGAGATTTGAGGCCACAAAAAGCAAGTCACAGTAACTATTCCCAACATTTTTTGAAAACTCCCCTTATTTTCAGCACGTTCCCTTCTGCTTTCTGTATCCTCTCTTGTCATATATCACAAGGGTGAGGACTAATGGGAACACAATGCCTGCCAGGTTCCCTCAGAGATCTTCTCATTGGGGAATGGTGTTCTTCCTCCATTCTATCCCCTTCCTCACAAACACACCCCGCAGTTCCCCAGGCACCAGTGGAAACAGGGGGGCCTTACAGACTATCTGCCTCCACAGTGTCTCTCTTAGTTTGGATTTCATTGGCCTTTGGTAGGGCAATTCTGTTTCTGTCATTTCTCTTGGTTGCATTCTCCCGGGGATATGTCTTTTATGTTCTGAATTTTAAAAGATTCCAGGGAAGAATTTGTGTCTCTCTCAAGTCCAGTATCTGTTTGAAGTGCTCAGATTTAGCAGTTACAATTACAAAACAGTAGAAGCCTATATGTGAGAAAAGATTTTTTGGATTGGAAGGATATTTTCACTTTGCTTGTAACTGTCAAAGGGGATTTCACAGCTATCCACATTACATCTCACCCCTGCAGCTGACATCAGAGCAACCTTTGCTGCTTGAGTAAAAGGAGACTCAGAGAGATACATTATTCAGTTTTGTACAGAGAAGGAACAAAAACTGTATTGTCAGACCCAGTCTAGAGCTCCACATTGAATAACATCTGTATTTAAAGAGAAACATGGGGTCGTGGTCTTAATGAGTTATTGTTATTTCCTAAAGGCACAGATGAAGTGTTTGGTTCTGTGAAAGTCAGAAATCTCAAAACAGCCATGTCCCATTAACAYAGCACATCAAACACCACAGGCTGATTTTTAGTTCAGCTGAAGGTTGGGGATTTACACCACTGACAACAGCCACGCATCTGGTCACATACAGTCAGGAAATGAATAACTCTGCTCGAACCGAGGAGAGAGAGGGTGCAATAAAAACATATCCTGCAAAGGGATCTGCGAGGGGAAATGGGAGGAGAGCTCAGCTCATATGAGAAGAACAAAGCCTGTCTCACGCGGGACCCCACTCTTCTGCAAAACACAGCACAGGAAAGGGCCCAAGCCTCAAAACATTACCAGGGAGATATTTCCAAGCCAGTAACTCAGTCTGCACAACGCTCTGTACCCAGGGTACCAAGAGGGCACCAAGAGGTCCTCCTTGCGCCAAGCAGCCTGGTGTCTGAGCAGAGYCCAGTCCTGGGCTGCAGGATGCCCATGAATAAGTTTGGCTTGCCAGTCACCCAAATGCCTATGGTAACTAAGAAGTCGAGATTGCTTGCTCTGTGTCTGCTTGTGAAGTAAGAAACTACACATTTTACTTGGCTAGGCCAGGTACAGTTTTGATATTTGTTTCTGTACCCACAGATGGATTCTTGAAGCAGTTAAGCAACAAGCGCACCCAGAAGGACTGGGAGAGAGTACAAAAATGTGTGCTTTCTTGATATTTCTGATATTCCCAAAGTGAAACAAACACAGAAAAAGAAGCTGTGAGTCTTTTTTAACACATTATAATGCAGTGCGAAGGAGCATAAATTCTGTTTTGTTTTGTTTTGKTTTTTTTGTTTTGTCTTAGTACATTGCCCTCAATGACTTCAGTCTTGCCCACCTCAGGCAGAAAAAAACTCCACTGACCTGACTGGAAAGTGTGTTTCCAGAAGGGAAGCAGGACCAGTCAGTCCCTAAGTGGGTTAAATAGAAAATGTTCCTACTCTTGCTTAAAAATTAAACAGCTTTGCATGGTGACACTTCGGTGACTTGGGCTGTTTCAGTGACATAGTACACCTAGTGAGCATGCCCCTCCTGTTTGCAGAGAGAAGTTTGTGTGTTGTACAGACATATGCCTTGTTGATATCTTTGGCCACCTGCTGTCTTGCTTTATCTGATTAATATTTTATTGTTTTTTCATGTAATCACCATATCCATTCACATAGTAATTAAAATCAGAAGTATTTTGTTTTGTGGATATCTGCACTGAGTTGTGACAACTGGCCTAGACGGTGTACGTGAACATCTTTTATTCATAGATTTTGTGACCTAGAACTAGAATTCTTTTAAAGTAATTAGCCATGACAGACTACTAAATCAGATGCAATCAAACACAATAAAACATGAAATGGATTATTTCTTCTCTCACATTGCTGATAAATGGCAAGAAACTTCAGTGTCTCTGGCAGAGTGCTCCACTTCCTCTTCTGTATGCACGTGTGAAACGAAAGGTACATTTTGTATTAATGTAGGTATACTACGTCTAAAAATAAATACATTGTGATCTCGCCTTCACCCAGGAGTAAATGAGAGCAGAGCTAAACTTGCATCTTCAGAGGAATGTAGACAGATCCTGAAGGCATGCAGACAGAAGAGGTGCTTGGGCCACTTGGGCTAATGGTGTTATTTGTAGAGCCAATTCAAAGTGCTCTGAAGTCAATAACCACCTAATTGGCCTTGACGGGCTTCAGACCTTTGGTTCCTGTGACAAAAGTAAGAATCTGCTCAAATTTATCTGAGAATTTCAGTTTGCACTTAAATTTCAGTAAAGCAAATGGTGTAGTCTATGCTTTCCTGTAGGTTATCGCAATTTCTTTTTGTTGACAGGTGGGGTGGGATTGTTCCTCAGATGCGGGTGAGATGTATACTTGTATACTTTTTTTTGAGAAATCAGATGTCAGAGTAGAATTAGGTGCTTGAAGGCTCCTGACAGTAAAAGACAAAGGGAGGTAAGACACACTGCACACTGCAGCAAAAACAGATTGTGCATATTGAAAGAAGGTTTTTATTGTAACTGTACAAGAAGCAATCCTTGAAATAACTTTCAAGAGGCTCAGCCTCACAACTAAATTAATAGCTCACTCTATTCCAGCTTTCTTTAGGACCCTGGATAACTATGTTGAATGCACACTTGTTTTTTATATTTGGATTTAGCCTCTGTTCCATGTGACCACACCTGCTGGGTGATCCTACCTGTTGATCCTACCTGCCTTCCCAAGGGAAGCATATCTCTGGCTGGCTGACAGATCAGGTGGAAAACTGCCAACCACCACTGGGACAGGGCGTTTGTCAGATTGGAGCTTGCCTGTAAGAGATGGGAAGAGCCTCACCAACTCATGAAACGCAGCACCAAGGAGAGGAGCGGCGCCGGGGCAGAGACCTTCCCTTGCCCCACTGTTTGGGATCATGCTGCAACAGGATCCCTCTGCCAGCCATGGGGCTGCCAGCTCCACAACAGCCCCTGGGCTCACTCACTCCCGGGAGTGAGCAGGGGCCACGCCGCCACCCCTGGGCAGCACACAGGCAGCACTCCTGGGCCAGCCTGAGCTCCAACCTCCCGCAGCCCAAATGGTGGTGGGAGCCCCGCGAGGTGCCCATGGCCATAGGTCGGGGATGCAGGAAGGAGCAGCCTCCCAAACCACCTCCCTGCTGTGGGCAGTGGTGCCTACAGCACTCCCCACTCTCTGTGCAAAGTGCAGCAGACGGTGGTTATCTGATCTAGCCTCACTGACCTTGCACCGATGCGGATATGGAGCAGCCACATGGCCAGGGCACTGGAAAAGTGTCTTAAAGTCTGCTCACAACTGTTTCCCAGAGGGTGTTTACTTCTCCCAGCTGACAGGCACGACTGACTGTGCAAACACTCCTTGCCCCTTTGAGAACAAAGTCAAACGAGCAAACCTTCAGCAGCAATTTAAGTTTGTGTGACTTTGCTCTCAGACACATTAGGAGCGATTATATGGCAGGTAACTGCCTCTTAGCTGGGAGACGATAACAAAGAGCTGGGGGTTTAAAGACTAGCCGGAGTCACCTATTCAGTTATGATAATAACCGGGGTACAAATGATGACAGACTGTGAAACAGAATTGCCATTACACTTAACAACAGATGGGTAATCGTTCCCAAATCCCTTCAATACTGAAAAGTACACCTCAATGGTGTTAGCCCCATGCAAAGTAATCGGGCTTGGGCTCTTCCAGGCAGGGAGCCTCAGGTATGGATTCAGAAGAGTGGCAAAACAGGGACTTCCCTGAGCAACAGCTCTACAGGGTAGCAACATCACCCATCTGGTACCCAGCCCCTCCAGCAGGTCCTCTGCCTGCRTGAATACTGAGCCCCAGCTGGAGAATCACAGGGAAAGGAGGGGTGGGCTAGCCATGAAAAAGGGATGACAAAACCTCAAAGTGGGAAAGAAACAGAGAAGAGAGAAAGGAAGAGAAGCAGGATGTGGAAGAGAAAGCTGTCCAGAAGAAGAAATAATGGTGCTTGTTGGAGGGTGGACATCTCCCTCCTGCCAGCCCGTTCCCCTCGGGAGGCGGGAGTGCTGCAGGGAGGAGCGGGGTGACTCAGAGAGCCGCATCCTCCCCCTGAGCCAGGACCRAAGGAAGGGCTGCTCTGCACCGTGATGGACGACTGACTGTACGGCATGAGGTGTTGGTGCCTGGATGAGACATAAAGCCAAGGCCCTGTTTACTATGTCTACTCATCAAAGCTCTTATCATTTTTACTTCAGAAGAGCAGGATGTGACACCTAGTTTCCTGCCCAGATTTTAACCAGGTCATTAATTTCTTTTTCCCCTTCAGTGTAAACAGTGTTTTGCTTTGTGGTGGCATCCAGTGCTGCTGGGTGCCCTTAAATGCTACACTGTTGTCCTCCCTGACAGAAGTCATGGCTGAGGAAAATAATCTTAGCAAAACCAACTATTTTTTCAATAATATTTTGGTTGAAAATGCTTATCCACCCTTATAAATCTACCACCTATGTCTCAGCCTCAATACTGCAGCAAGGCTTCCTGTAATCTTTCCAGTGCAGCTTCGCTACACAGAAATCAAATCAAGAGAAGCTTTTATTGACATGAAATACAACTGAGAGAGCATTTCCCAGGCTATATGTCCTAATCAAATGGATTTTCCTTTCAAATTTCCAGCATAATTTAGATTTTTCCTGTGTGTTACTCTGCTGCAMAAATTGTTGTCATGCAAGACCAAACTGCATTATGCTTTCAGAACTGTCACCATGTTGAAAGGAATATGGAATACCAACATCAGAGATAATTCAGCTGCAGATCATTCTCCTTTGTGGGAGGAATTGGATTTTGGCCACCAGAACCTATAGAACAATCATCCATCTCTGCGATAAAATGCAGGACAGCGCGTGTATGTATATTTGGGGGAGTTTGAACAACCAGTTCTACTTTATAGCAGCTGTTAGTAGTCTGGTGTTCCTATACCTCTTATTCCATATTTATTAACCMTCAATTTATAGGCCAGATCTTTAGCTGGTGTACGTCTGGACTGCTCTGTTGAGGTTGTTCCCTTGTATTACATAAGCTGCTGCCCAAACTTAACATACTGTACATTTCCTAACATTTCCATATTTCTAAATAAGGTATTTCAGACAGAGAAGAACACTCTTTAATACTTTGCTTGGAAAGCAGAACACTGTCTTCTTTTGACATGAGTGCATGAGAGGGGCAGGGACTGAGGGCAGATAGTGACCATTGGGAAATGTGGTGTTTTATTGTCTTGCATCCACGCATAACTGATCTAAGGATTTTAGACTTTAAACCTTAAAGTACTACTTAGCACTGAACAAAAGCACCAGGTGTTACCTGACAGAAAGGGATTGGTTCAGAGCTGCAGAAACAAGACATATCAAATGCCCTTGGGTTTCCTCCCTTGAGTTAAACACCTCTTGTAGAATACCGAGGTTGACAAATTAGCAAAATATCTAATTGAAGCAGATGCTTTTGAACCAGAAGGCCATAGTCCTCTGTCTGAGGTCACAGACAGCCATATCACCCAGCACTCCAAATACAGGAATGAGCCACACAGTCACCTTATATGAGTCAGTCATGAGTGACTTTGCTTGTGACTTTAGATAATTTTCACAAACACACCAGTTAGGACCTGTGGGGCCAATTATTGGTACCCCTTAGCTGAGTACAGATTGCAGAGCAGGACTTGATGGGCCTGATAGACCAGTCTCTATGCTGATGAAATGCTGCCGACACTGCTGGTTGTGCACGGAGGTAAATGGAGGGACTGCGGGGGGGCTCTGATTTGAGTCAGAAAGGCATTCAGTGGGAATCCTAAGCAACAAGCAAGGGCTGACTGTGCTCCAAGCAAAAGAAAAGGAAGAAAAATTAATGCAGCTCTAATTGTTTTGKTTTTTAAATACATGCCATTAAATGCAAATTTAGTCATTTTTTTCCCCCAGAGTACTCAGTTTTTGAATAAACCACAGTGCTCCGTCCCCTCACAGTGCTGTCAGATGACTTGTCACAGACCATGCTGGTCAGCTGGGTCCACTTCCAACTACCTGACATTTTTGGGTGCCCTGTTAGCTCAGACAGGTTGCATGAGGAAAGGAGCATAACAGTATTTCTGGGCTTTGCATCAGGCCAGTGATTTGTTTGTGTTTCGGCCATGCCAGTGTGTGCTGAAATGTCCTGTCCCTTCTTTGAAAGGAACCTCATCATAAATTCAATCAGTCTGAAAAATGAACCATGGCATAATGTTTTATAATCAGTTACAAAGTCCCTTTGGTTACAAAGCAAACACCAAGCTTCTTTGCAGGAGAATGTAAGTGGTATGAGCAAACACAGTCACCTCGACGGCTCCTGTTCCCACTTGCTCTCCAGCTTTGGTGAGGGCAGGGATACAAATTCCTTCACGTTCCCATTTGCTGGGTGATAACAGCGCTAATGACAGCAGTGTTGACAAGGCAAGGCCATTTATCAGTCTCTTGCCTGACCTCATTTGGAGCTCAGCTAGAGATGACGCACTGGGTGGCACCGGGCGCTGTCGCCTGCCCTCAGGGGCTGCCAGCTCAGGACCTCTGCAGACCCTCCGATGCTCTCCAGAGAGGCAGAGCTCTTTCCATTTGCCAGGCATATCGGTTTGGGTTGAATGTGGGTCACCCGAGCATGATGCATAGTGCTAAAAATGCCAAAGCTCTGCCTCCAGCATCATTGCAGCCTCTTCAAATCCACCTAGTCTTCACTTTCCTGGGGTGGAAAGCCCACCCTCCTCGGGTAGCTGAAAGAAACTGAGCCCCCTGTGCTGCTGCTGCTGCTGCTGCTTACATGGTCTTACCTTTTGCAGCACACCAAATGTGGCCCTCAGGGGTGTGAATAGTATAAATTAAATTAAAAGAGAAAGTGCAGATGAAGCTACTAGTACCATCAAGGTACGTGGCTTTACCTGATTCTTCGCATCATAAACCCCTGTTTTTCAGCTGTTTATAATTTTGTCAGACTCTGGGGGAGGGCAGTAGGAAGTCTTCCATGCCAGGTGTCTCCCCACGGCTGAATTTATTTATTTAGTTAGTTGTTTGATAGAGTTTCAGCAAAGTGGTCTAGCCATTTCCAAGAATGAAACTGGGGGCAGGGGAAAGAGAGAGAAATGTTGTCAAGGCAACAGTAATCCCATTATTTTCTAACTTCTGAGTGCCTGAGTAGGCAACCTTTATCTTCTTTTCATGCCATTTTTGTACATAATAATAATGTTGGATACAATTATTCTCATCAGTTTTAAGAAAAGAGCATGCTGGGGTAGTGAAGGGACAGTAAGACATGCATTTGCAAACAAAACAAACTGGCACCTTCGTATTGTTGGCTGCTGGATCTCCCGCTGCTATTTTGAAAACAGGCTTTCAAGGCCTAACTACTCTGTTAGCAACATCTCTTTAAATTGCCCTCCATCCGGACAAGATCAAGAAACGCATTTCCCCGGCTTGAAGTGCAATTGACAGCCTCCATGCGTTCTGGTATTGAAATCATTGAGCATATGTTAGTGTTCAGTAATCATTTCCCTCCAGATTTTATGGCTCATTGTCATTTTTCACACAACAAAATGTTTTAAATGAGGAGAAATGCTCTGCTTTATGTTTTGGGGAATGCCCCTGGGGAGAAAATYTTAATTTCTGCATGATGGGGGACACTTTTAAATCATAATGCATCAGTTACCATTTGTCAGATAAGATGTGTTCTTACTATGAACTGCGCCTACAGCACATTTGTAAAGTGCACTAAATGAAAGAAAAAAATGAAAAGAAAAAAAATAATTGGCCTTTCAAGAGTCCTGCTGGATTTACATGCCTACCTTTCCCTCCTCTAGAGCAAATAAAGTCTGTCAAAAAATTTCAGTGGTTTTTTTTTTTTTTCCATTGGAAAAATATAGGTCTCAATACTGGCAGTACATACAGGAATCTAGATCAGAGATTGTTTCAGGAAAAACAAGCAGGGTGGAATGTGACAGTCACACTTGAATACAACATTTTGTGTTTCCATTCAGAAAACATTTTATTTCCAAATTTTTTTTTGTGCTTTTACATTTTTCTATTGTTTTTCTTTGAGTCTTTTCTGGTATTTTAATACCATTGCTTTGTATTTTTATATTTTCATACTGCAAAATATGGAGGCAGCAATTCATAGCAAATAGGAACCAGTGGCTTAGAGCAAATGAAATTTAAATTCTATTCAGGGTTTTGCTACTGCACTTCTGGCCTGTATGACAAGCCATTTTATTTCTGTTTCTCTGTTCCCCAGCCCATGACATGGGAATGATATGTGATCTCACTGATTAAGTACATTGATATCTATGATAAAAGGCTCTGTGGAAAAGCTGGATTTCATTATTTGGATGTTATATATAAAATAAATATTATGAGAAAGTGTTTAYCTATACATAAGAAATCTAATGGGCATGAGATCAGACACGTTATAGGAGATGTCAATATTACTCATTTTGTTCTTATTCATGTTGAAAGGCCTCCAAAAGTAGGACTTTTTCCACAGAAGAGAAGTCTTCTTTGCCTTCTGCTCATGTTTTGCATCACCTAACAGGGCCTGTGTCTTTGATTTGCCCGCAGTATTGCCCTGCTGTGCTACCTCCCACATCATCAGAGCTTGCCACCTTTCTGCTATAAGAAGCTGAGCTCACATTTCTTTTTCAAGTATGTTCTGACAACCCATGCAGCTTTGTACCTAGCTAATATGTGCGTAGGTACTGAATCCAATCCAGCCCTGTACACCAATTAAGTAAATGCACTTTGAGAACAGATGTGACATTTAAAAAATCCCAGCACAATCTATTTCAGCAAAACATCAAGCAAAACATTAGCAGCACTATGAAGAATTTCTCAGAATATCAGAGACGATTTTACTACTGCAACAACAGCAACAAAAATAAACCCGTGGCAGGAACAGGAAAACACACTTGTTAAATAACAGCCAAATCAGCCAGTGTGAAAATCTGATGAGAAGTTATTGGCTGCAGCGCAGTACGTGTGCATACACCACATTGCCACAGAGATACAGGATGTTATTAGTACAATGCGAACCTTCACTCAGTTGTCATTAAACCACAGGCTATGCATGCTCCTGGGTTGTTTAACTAATTCTRAGATACGTTTCACGGAATCAGCTGTTCTGCTGTATAACTTACACCAACTGTTCTCCACCTGACAGGGTGAACTAAGCCACTTCTTGTCATGTGGCAGCACTGAAGAAACAAAGCCGCACGTGCTTTCTCCTCCTCCCCAGCCGCCTCAAAAACAAACTATTGCGGTAGTGCATAGGGAACTCGGACCCACACCTGCAAGTGCTTAAATGTGTGCTGAATTTTACTCCTGAACTTCCCAATTTGACCTAGTGCAGGGTTTAATCCTGCCTGTAATTAAATAAACGGCAGGATTCCCACCGGGAGGAAGCTAAGTTCTTGTGCCTTTGCAGGAATAGGAATATGATTCTATGCCCACAGAAGTACATGTGATTTTTCTTACTAATCACGCATTAATCAAACCCTCTGTTCCAAATATAACAACAATAATTAAGTACATCGCATTTCCAAGAGGCAGGTATAGTGGTGCAGGCAAGGGTCAACACAGTTCATGCAGTTCTAACATGGTCAATATAGAGTTTGCTCATAGCTGGGCTTAGAAAACAAACATGGATGCTGTTTATCTGTCATTTTAATTACCACTCTAGCACTGGCATAGTGGAGAAATCCACAGCTGTGAAACAGCAGCTGGCAGCTGTATTTCCTGCACTACTCCTAGCAAAGAGTTAAAACATTTGGTACTTTTCTAGCTCTTCCAGAAATATAAAGGTGCTTCGCAAAGAGTAACAAAAGATTTTTATGGCCACACATATATATATGCACATATACAGTGACATCTCTGTAATTACTGAGAAACTGAGGGTCAGACACAAGAAAAACTGAAGTTTTTCAAAAGTAGACAGTAACCAAAACTAGAAATGGGCCATAGATTTCCTCACTCACAGCCTTCCTTTGAACATTAGGACACAGTCCAAACAAGAAACAACAGSAAGTGTAGCAGCATTGAGCAAGCATTAATGGGCTTGAGGAGATGGGCTCCCCGTGAATGCTCTGCAGTTTTTGGTCTGATAGGCATTTGCAACATGCTGAAATGCCCCGGTGTTGCTCTCTTCTCATCTAAGCAATGTATCTGACCTTCCCATATCAATTCTTGTGCAACATGGATAGCATGAGAGCTTTAACCAGGCAAGACAAATAAAAGCCAACATACATGACTGCAGTCACGTTATCTGTCTTGGATGCTTTTGCTCACAGATCGCCATGGCTTCATTTGCTGAATAGTGAATGAATGGCACTTTTGCATATTTAACCTTTGCTTTATGCTACTTTTCATTTCTCTGAGTCACAAGGAGTTTATTCTCTGTTCTTTAGCTCACCTGCAAAAAGCACAATTTCCTTTGCCACAAAACATGCGCACACAGTGTAGAGACAGAAGAAAGACTGTTATCATTTCTCCTTGGCTGATTTGAAGAGATCAAGTAGCTAAAAGCAACAGTGACTCTGCCTTGTTTACATTCCTGCCGAGGTAGGTACAGGCAGGGCACGGACCCAGATGTGTCTACCAGGGCACCGCTGCACACACAAAAAAGCTCCTCTAGAAACTGAAGCTCTGCCAAAGGGGAACTCAAGGGCCTTTTCACAGTATCTAAGGGGGCGATTAATGCTTGCAATTGTGTGCAGTTTTTAATTTCCTTGGGGCAACATTTCTCATGCCATAAAGGCATAATTCTGTAGTTTATTTCACTTCTAGTAACTCAGCATACCTCTCACAAAAACAGTTAATAGAATATTATCTCACTTGCTCTCGCTGTTTTACAGATTGTATTTTGCCTTGTCCAGTCTAAGGACTGTTCTCTGCATCCTTTCATGTTAATTTTCTAAATGTCTGACTTGCCCAAATTTTCACATGCAATTCCTGAATCTGAATCATAGAATCATAGAATCATTAAGGTTGGAAAAGACCTCTAAGATCATCGAGTCCAACCATCAACCCAGTACCCATGCCCACTAAACCATGTCCCGAAGTACCTCATCCACACGTTTTTTGAACACCTCCAGGGATGGTGACTCCACCACTTCCCTGGGCAGCCTGTTCCAATGCCTGACTACCCTTTCAGTGAAAAAATTTTTCCTAATGTCCAATCTAAACCTCCCCTGGCGCAACTTGAGGCCATTTCCTCTCGTCCTATCACTTGTTACTTGGGAGAAGAGACCAGCACCCATCTCTCTACAGCCTCCTTTCAGGTAGTTGTAGAGAGCGATAAGGTCTCCCCTCAGCCTCCTCTTCTCCAGGCTAAACAACCCCAGCTCCCTCAGCTGCTCCTCATAAGACCTRTGCTCCAGACCCTTCACCAGCCTCGTCGCCCTTCTCTGGACACGCTCCAGCACCTCARTGTCCTTCTTGTAGTGAGGGGCCCAAAACTGAACACAGTATTCGAGGTGCGGCCTCACCAGTGCCGAGTACAGGGGCACGATCACCTCCCTGCTCCTGCTGGCCACACTATTCCTGATACAGGCCAGGATGCTGTTGGCCTTCTTGGCCGCCTGGGCACACTGAGTGCCTCCTCTTTTGCGTATCTGACAACAGAACAAAATTTTTCTGAGAATGACTGTAAGGACTTTCAGAAAATCAGGCCTCTTAAACATTGCTCACATTGGATTTAGCCAGAACTGTGATATYCCAAATAATTAGGCATTTTTGAAAATATGAGCAAAATTTGTACTCTTTCTAGGGATGCTTTTCAATGCTGAATGCTTAAATAGTGACGTCTTCCCACCAGTGGGCCAGTGGGGTGGCACATGCAGTAAGCTTTCAGAAGAGCTCTGGTTTTGTCCCTCCTTGTTCATAGCGCTAGGGCAAATCTCCCTACATATAAGTTTTCACAGCCTCATTTGTGGAGTGATTGGAAATGCATTAAAGAGAAGTATTCCTCAAAACTGACATGTTGTTAGAAATAGTTTGTTAGCTATGAATCCTCACTCCTTCCCTCCACCAAAAATATTTACTTCAGCAAGCAAGATGTTGCTTTATATCTTGAGGACTATATATTTACCCCGACACAGGCCTCCTCTGGCCCTTTCTATAGGTACAGCTCAGAAAAATCACCATGGTCCAAAACCTTTAAGTTTTTACATAGACACAATGACTTGAGTAAGATGGGCCTCATCTTTTTTCTTAGCAAGGCCAGAGATTGACCTGCCAGTGGTTTAGTTGAGCAGGATTTTGCCCCGCATCCACACAAACAGCACCAGGATCCAAAGGTGGAGAAACAAGCAGGGCTTTCTGAGCCAAGGAGATGGCTTCCGCTTGAAGCCCCTGCCCATATGGCTGCTCATCTCTTCCCTGGCCAGGTACACTTGATTGCTCCACTCGTGCGGCGTGCGCTTTGCTGCAGACGCTAACAGGAGGATGCCCGTGGCATGGCATTGCTGAGGGCCAGCAAACTCTCTGCTGCCAGCTGCAGCAGGGACAGGCCATCTCCCATTCATGGGCAGCGTGTGCGAAGAATACGGACTTTCCTGCTGGGGAAGGGAAGAGGCGGGGAGGGTGAGATCCTGCCAGCAGAGAGGAAAGGAAAACAAATAAAGTGAGAGGGAGACAGGGTATCTTGGGAAATTGCAAACATCTTATCTAACAGGCTCCCAGGGTCATAACACCACCAGTTTGGCCTGTTGCCCCAGACATTTCTTCCAGTTGCTCCCGGTGTCATATGGCCCCGAATGCCTGCCTTCTTCCACTGCACTGCCACTTGTCTACTCTTCCATTGCTATTAATAAAGTCACAACTGCCTTTGTGCAGTTCTCGTGAACCGCTGCTTAGTGCTGATACATTAATTCTCTTGGAAAAGTTTGCAACATTTGAATCTAATTGGTCTTGGCAAGGAGGGACAGGCACACTATTGCTAAACTGTCAGCAGCTTGCAGTGCAGTGACTGGTTCAAACTTCTAGGGTTTAATTGGGAAAGAAGTGGGGTGAAAAACCTTCTGGAACTGTAACAGTTTCCAGTGAAACAGGCAGTGCTTGCACAAAGCCTGCTGTGCTGCTCCAAGCTGCACTCTGACTTCTGCTGTTTAACTGCTTGAAATTTTACACAGTCATTATTGAGAACAGTTTTTTCAAATAATAATTTGAGTAACCATAGTGTCTTCACCATGACTTCTGCTGTTAGACATTCACATCTAAGCTGAGCTACTGTAGCGATCTCCACTGAAGCGGAAAGCTACTTGCAAGTGGGGAAGTGATGCCTGGATGAGCTGAAGTAACTTCCTAAGGTTATGCATAAGATCTGTGGCTCAAGGTAGGAAATGAGCTCAGATCTTGCAAGCCATGGTCCAGTGCCTGCGCCCACACAGATAGTGATCATGAGTCGTTCTGCCAAATGACAACACTAAACAGGAAAGGACACTTCTCAGAAACGGTGAAACCCAAGCGCAAAAAGGCAAACAAAACCTCAGCGCTGTAAAATCCTTCCACAGATGATGTGGAATGAGCACCTGTGCATGGCCAGGATGAAATTCCCCCCTGTGAGAACGTCTATCTCCAAGCCGGAGCACCCCAGCGAGCTCTCACTATGAGCAAAGTCTCACGATAACTGTGGGCAGCGACAAAACATCCCTGGCAGCTTTAGCTGTGCTGGAGCCAGCTGTGTCTGCTCCCTTTGCAAAGCAAGGGAGGAAGACAGGGAGAATGTCTGTCAGAAAGAGGCACGGCCACCCCCCGCCCTCCTGGCAGCAGTGAGAGCAGCAAGCTGGCTCTCCACAGCACTCCCCACATGTCTCCATCCCATGTCCATCCTGCCTCTAGCTCTGCTTTCTGGTAGGAAGCAATATTTTTATTATTATTATTATTATTTTGACCAGGATTGCCAAGAAGCCTTGAGCTGTCTCTGCAAAGCCCCACTGAAGTCCCAAAGAAAGGCACAAGTCTGAGATTTATGTTAGCTTTGGCTCAGGGATAAATCTCACCTGCAGCATCCAGATGGCCAGTTTCTGCATTCATTGCATCTACTGCAGTTTAAGATAGCATGTCCAAAGACATGTCCAAAGGTAGGAGTTGGCCAAACAGCAAACTGAAGAGTTCAGTTCATGCACCAGCAGAGACTGTATCGCATTCTTAACTGCCTCTGGGTGACACGAACATCCCTGTGAAAAGCATTCTGCGCCTGGAAAGCAAAGGGCTGCAGCAGCTGCCCCACTTCAACCCAGAGATCTTTTCTCTGAGGCCACTGTGTTGCATTGCTCCAAGAGTCGCAGATTTGTCTCCTCAGTGTGTCAGCTCTTGGCAGACCTACCTAGTAAATATACAACACATAGTATGACACTTTGACAGCTGCCCTGCCATGGACATACCTTAGAGTCCTGTTACTATTCTCCTTCTCAGCTGTGGCAAAAGTTGCCTCAGGAAGCCTGAAGAACAGTATCAGTAATGTTAGTGGGCACTGGGGTCTGCCTAGGGCCTCCAGTAGGGCTCCACCTCCCACACTGCTGGTAGAGTAACTATTTCTACTAGTTTTTCGACATCTAATATATTGCACAAAAAGCAGAATGATCTAATGGCTTCATTAGCAGCAACCAAAACAATGAAAATAAAAACCCAAAAAAACCCAATCAAACAGGAAGAACACTGTAATGGTTTGCAACCTCATTTCAATTTGCAGGTCATCTGCTATTTTCCACTAGCGGTGTGAATACTATGAGAAATTTCATATATGAAGGTCCACCATTTTATGAATATGTTTTGTATTTTTGAGACACCTTTGGCTCGGAATAGTGAACTGTTCTCTTTTGAACTTCATTTCTCAAATATTTCTTTACCGCATAGACATAGACCATAGACTACAACTTCTGCATCAGTGAATCATAGACTATGTAAGGATATTTGCAATTGGGAGTAATGGCATGCAGATTCATAGCTCTGGGTTTCTGCTGAGAGAGAGAGAGTTGAATAGTACTTGGCACCAGGCTGGAAATAGGAAGCTGCAAAATCTAGGGTCTTTGGCAAAGTCTGAAAAAACATAGCAAATGTTAAGAATCCAGGTCAGCTGCACTGGTAGCTCACTGTGTTGCCTTCAGCTGGTCTCTCTCAGCAAACCCACAAGCATCTCACATGAAATGAGCTTTAGTGGTCCCAACACACATGTGAACACACACAGAGTATCCAGTAAGACAACCATAAAATTTACCTAGCAAACTGCACAACAACTGGCAGGAGATATCTGGCTGCTGCTTGAAAGATTAATGGCAAACCATCAATATCCTTCATGCCTAGCTTCACACAGCTTTGTTTATTATTTATTATTTATGGGGCATCTGAGAGAAAATTCTAGGATGATTGACCTCATTTAGTAAGTGGTACAGTGTGCACGAGGGAAAAAAATGGAAAAGGCCATGTGCATCTCCTGTATGAAAAAAAGCCTATAAGCAAACAATTCACACTCTAGTAGCTCTCATGCTGCCTGTAGGATTCACACAACAGGATAGTGTGAATTTATTTGTCCAGAAACAATGAGTTATTGTCTCTTCAATTCTGACAAGTGTGAAGTGCAAGGATAAAGGTCTGGAAATGTTATCACAAGACATATTTGAGCAATGAAGATTTTAACAGGTACCCGTGTGCTGGGCTACTTCACTCTTCAGGTTGCACTCTTCATCTTATACCAAGGATAAGCAACAACCTTTCACCAAGCTGCTTTGATATTCACAGAGATGAGGCTGGATGGCTTTTACAGGAGATGGCAAATGAAAGGTAAGTACTTGCAGACAGAGTGTTATTAACCTACCAAAACTGGGACAGATACGTGAAATGTGAAGAGAACAGGAAGGAAAATACTCCGAAAGGACTCGTCTACTCACACAGGTTATACTTTTATCTGGATTTTATGGAGACATACAGTATTGTGACTTCTCTCTCTTTACATTTGGATGGTGTACATATCACTCTATCGTTTCAAAACAATGGTGAGAAAATGGGGGAAAATCTGTTGTTAGTAAAAATTTCTCAGCATTTCCAGGAATGTTCGCCTTTCCTGGAGGGAAAAGTTCCAGCTACTATTTCAGTAACCCATCCTGTCACGCTGTCAGCTTGTCGATGTCTCCTTTAAAAAAGGGTCGTACAACCAGCACTAAAATCCTCTTCAGCACAGAAAGCAGCTGTACAGCATAAAACCATAACAAGTGCCTGCTGAGTCAGACCACTGGTCCATGTTGCACAGTGTTCTTTTTCAACACTGAAAAAACAAATGCTATTTGGGAAGTGCACATGAGTGAGGACACATTCTCCTCTCCTTTCCCCTTGCTGGGGCTGCTAGAGGGCACCTCCTTGCCTATTGCCTCTAGTATTTACAAATGTGTCCTATCCCTTTCTGAATCTGCTGATAACATCTGCAGCAAGTTCCAGAAGTTTGCTGCCCAAAGAAAAAAGAAATCTTTTCTTTTACTATCTTTAAGCTGATCGTCTACTAATTTAATCAAGTAGCACAGGCCCACAGTTCCACACTCAGTGTATCTGCCACCTTCATTTTATCACAAACCTCATCCTTCCGTTTTCCAAACTAAACAGTCCCAGATTTTTTATTCTCTTGTCTTAAGGCAGCTGCTCCATCCTCTTGATCATTGTAGCTGCCCTTTTCTGTACCTTTTCCACCTTCACTAAATGCTTCTTGAGATGCAGAGACCAGGATTGCACATGGTACTCAAGATGGAAACACATCAGGTTTCGAATAGCAGAAAATCATGCCCCCTGTCCTGTTCTCAATATCCTTCCTGACGATGCCCAACATTTTGAGGGCTTATTTGGCCATGCTGCACACTGAGTTGATTTTGGCAACAGCAACTCTAAGATCTCTTTCCTGAGTTGTAATGGCCAGTTTCAAGTTCCGCATCATGTAAGTATGATTTAGATTATTAGATTACTAATGCAAATACAGAACTCAAGCACATTTTGATACTGTATCTAAAATTAAAATGCAAACCTGCCCTTTTTACAGTCCTTGGAACATGGATTTATTTCATCCTTTGACAACTTTTATAGCCTAAAATCTAATAACTGTTTTCAAGGAAAAAAATTTACAAACTGTCTTAGAAAACTAATTTTGTAAGCATTTGCTTGGGCATCTGAAGTACAGCAGGTTACTATCAAAAGAGGTCTGCTCACTTTTCAGGACTAAAATTTAAAGCTGACATCCTTCTAATCTTGGCAAGCTCTTAGTCTTATTTTTGTGTTGATATCTATATAATGATTATAAATTCATTACAAATTTAACATTATTAATTAATTGAGAATTGATAGCATTAGGCATTGCACTTCCAATAACTCATTAGAACTGTCACCACACACAACATATAAAGGAGTTATATTCAATCAAATTAAATATTGGATGATATAGCTAAATTTGACAGACAAATTTTAAGGATAAGGCCAAAACCGAAGCAGGTCATAGGATTAAATTTCCCTATGTGCTGAAGGTTGCTCTCAAACGATATACTATGGGTCCCACTTTTAAACTATGGCATTGGAGGAGGGAATTCTACCTATTAGAAACTGGAGCTTTTGCAGATACTTTTACCAGTTCACTGGACTCTTACATATGTGTATGGAAATCACGTGCCTCAAATGACTGCCTTTGCTCTAATTGAACTTGGCTGTTTTGCTAAATCTGCTCCTTGTTTTCTACCAGGATGTTTTGGAAGTGGACTAGACAGCAGCCCTGCCGATTGCTACAGAAACAGCATTTACCAGACACAGGAACTGGTGCTTATGGATTTGTGCCAAAAACAATTGACCTGGTTATCCTGACTGGGTAAATATCAAAATATCGGTTGTAAAGAGTCTGAGAGAAGGGTATTCATGTCCTGGTTCTAAAATCCTGTTCATTGATACTTTTGCCAAAGGGAATGAAAAATAAATACACAGAATAGTCACTGTAAAAAACCACTGGATGCTTGTTCCACACTGTGAAAACTGCTGGAATATTCTTTGTCCTTGCCTCTTTATATGAATTCAGTTTACCGAAATCTGTATGAGCTGAAATCACCTGTTTGAAATTGCTGCACAGGCTGGAAAGAAGATTACCCAGTTTAAAGCTGTGTTGTTGGGTTTGATAGCCCCAAAAGGAAACACCTAATCATTTTAACTTCGTATTTCCTTAGTCCTGAATAATTTCCTACCTCCCTCTGCTGGTAACAACAACTTGCCTCCTACCTCCCCTACTGAGAGCCCGAGCAAACCCAAGATATGTAAGTGAAGGCTTGCAGGGAAATCCTCCTGCCTCTGCATCTTCTGCGCTGGGACTTGGACCCTCATCATTTCAATACTCGATATTCTATGTCTGGCAGAGATGTCTTGCTAGCTCTCATCCTAGAGGACTGTGTCTTCTCACAGGAGGACAGCAGGGAGAAAAGAAATACACTGGGAGATGGTGTCTCCCAGTTTGGTTGATAAATCTGCCTGGGCCAGAAGGTCTGTGCTCTGCCTCTAGTTGGGGTTCAGACAAGGCCACTCATTACCTTTCTGCTGTGCTAACAGAACATGTTTTGGCTTGTGTCATGTAAAGATGAAGAAAGACTCTGTCAGAATATCCTGGGATGTCCTCATCTGCAAATCCATTTGAAAAATCCTATATTTTCGGACAATGCAGACTGTTCCAATGCCAGAATATTGCCTGCTGAAGGAATATTCTTCACCTCAAGGACAAATTGTGTCTATCGGGAGAGTCTGCTGCAGAAAGTGTTGGACCTGAGGGAGGCAAGGAGGTCATTCTGATTCCCCATCCCTCTTAACATGGATGGGAGGATTTCATCAGGGGTCTCCAGCAGTCTTATCCAACACATCAGAGTCTGTGGGGGCACCTTTATGGATGTGAGAGGAAAGTGCAGCTCTTTTAAGTTAGGATGTGATGCTGCTGGGAATCAGGAAGGTCATTTTCTATAACTGGAAACAAATTTCAAAAGCAGGTTCATTCTTGTTTGATGTTTTCAGACATGCCAGCTTAAAGCTAATCAGGCAAAGTAATTTTTTCTAGTCCTCTGAGTTTTGAGCTAATGTGTTTTGCTGGCTAAAGGACTTGATATTAGCCCTACCGTAAACAGCCATGAAATCTGAGATGACTTTTGTCTCCTTGTGATTCATGCAGAGACCTGTAGCATTTTAAGCCCAGCAATCGTATAGAAAACTGACTTGATCAAGATAAAAATGTTTTATTTATCAAAAATGAACTAGCTGTAAAAGACCTGAGTAAAGTTGAAGAGTTAAAGCAAATTAGTGCTAAAAGAAGGGCAACGAACAAAACGTCATTGCCATTCTCTCTCATGTAAGTAGAGGAGAAAATGTGAATCCTTTCTGATCTTTGTATCATCACCTGACAAGGGGCAGCCAGCCTCAGAGCTGTGCTGGACTGCAGCACTCCTCGCTGCTGCTTTCATAACAGCATCACCTGCTCTGATTCTAGTGTGAGCAAATCTGAGCACACTAGTGCTCTGAAACGATAGTAGGTGCAATTCCTTCCCACTTGGTACCTGGGACAAATAGTTTTCCCAGTGTTAGCAGGAGAACTTTCATGAGTGAAGGGAAAAAGATTTGGTTCAATGTTCATATACTTCAAATGAACTTTCTTCCCACATATATAGGTATAGGAACATAAACCTCCTCCCTCTTTCCCAGGAAATTAGCATCTGTGTTCATCGCTTTCCACATTCTCCATTTTCAGGAAGAGCTGCAATCCARCTACAGACATAGCCCTTGACTTTTAATTTCCAGAGCGGTGCAGACTTTCTGGCACTCACAGCATTCCTCCTAACACATCATCACTGCCCGTGAGAGCAGAATCAAACCTACCGTGTCAGCCTGGCATCGCTCTCTGGAACCGCACACTTGGCAGGAGGGGAGGGGAGAGCAGGGAGCTCTGCTGAGGTTGTAGCTGTATGAATAAAAAACCCTGAAATCTTCATCTTTTCTAGACTTTGATGAAAAAAATGTTTGTTTCTTCTTAGCTCAGGAATGTCTTTGGCTGGAATTTAAGATTTAGAAAACAGAAAATCAGATCAGGTTTTAAGAAAACAGTTAAAAGTCTTAAATGTCATCTATGTTTTAAATATCACAAAGGTGCATCTGCTATTCCCGTCCCCACCCAGCCCCAAGTTAACAACTCAGAGTAATTTCTATGGATTGCATCATGCCAGGATACCTGGTTGTTACTGCTCCAGTTGATGTTTTACTGGTAGGCTGCTGACAGTCAGCTTGTGTTTCTACCCCGCACAACAATGAAAGCAGACAGTTTGTGGGAATAAACCAGGGGGAAGGACACCGATAGGAAAACAGCTGTTTAAACATTAAGATAAGTATCTGAATAGTTCCTGACTGGGAGGTAATATTTAACAATCTTTGTGGATGTGGGCAGACACGAGCAAAACATTGGAGCCATCAATTTATAATTCCAGTCTGCAGTCAGAAAGGTTGGCCATATAACACCTTTATCTTCTGATACAAAAAATCCTTTCAGTTAAAGAACAACAGGTCTAAAAAGTGCTGAGCCACTCCACATGAGTAAGGGCTAAGTCCTGCTCCACCCAAGGAAATTTTGGAAGGGGCTGCAAAAGTACTGTCACATGTGTTGATGCAGGGCAGGGGCAAACATTTCTCCTTGGGGTCAGATAAAGAGCACTTCCAGAGAGGGAATAGCAAATGCTCATTCTGCAGCCAGAAAGAGAGAAACAGGCTGACGGTTTAAGCAGCATTGGCAGGAAGATTGTGGACTTCTTATATGAAGGTGTGCAGCAGGTGAACCTGTGTAGTTAAACAGTAACTATCTTCTTTTGGGCAAAGCACCCCTCCCCTCCTTCCCTTCCCTTCTACCACCACCACCAGCCTCGCCACGTGATTTTAAAGCAAACAGCAGCCCCTCAGCAACTACAGCTGTCACTGGGGAGAGAAAGAGCATTCATCCTTGCGGAGCACAACTGCCCCACTACCAGCAAGGCTGCACACCCCCACAGATGGGGAGACACACAGCACACAGGCGCATGCCCCGGGGCTGGCAGAGCCAAGTCACAGGCAGCAGAGACACCTCTTTTTTTCTAAGCAGTCTGATCATAAATATGAGCAGTAATCAAGAACATGTGAGACGATCTCTCCTCTCAAAAAAAACAGTCCTTGGATGGATTTCAATTCAGGTGGCAAACTCTTGGTAACAGAAGCTGTTTTCCACTAGAATTACTATTTTTTATTATTATTTGAGGGAATAAATGTGATACTGCTTGCCTAGAATTTTTTTTACCAAAGAGAAAAGAGCATTTTTCCCCTCTGGCAGTTTTCAGTTGTGACAGAAAGCCTTAGTGGGGGGAGTGGGCATCTGAGAGCACGCAGCAGCCCTCTGGCCAGGGTGTGAAGCGGGTCAGGCAGCACTGGTGTGCCATGTTGTCCATGGTGTCATTTGAAGCAGTTCTGGTTTCTGAAGCAAGCTCAGTGACAGCCACCACCCCCACGGGGGTGAGGAGCGAGTAACCAGCTGGGATCACTGAGGGTGCCCTACTGCCCAGCCGGTTGAAGAAGCACCAGCCTCTGGGCCTCTCCCACAGGCAACCGGTGTCCCACCCTGCCCTGCTCCCAGAGCTGATACCTCCCCAAAAGCAGCAGTTCGTGCCAGACCATCTCTGCCTTGTTCCCTCCCTCCCCTTCCTCCCCSCCTTTAACACTCCTTCTGACCCTCAGTAGCCCCAGCTCTGGCTTAGATGTTGCCCTGCAACCTCCTTTCTGTAGAAGGTGGTTTCCTGCTGCAGGAAGTCACAGTTCCCCTTCAACTTCACCACAGTAAATCACCTCTTGTCCTTCACCTGCATTTTCAACAAAACAGATGAGTTATAATCTGTAGGTATTTTGCTTAACRAAATGATAGATAAAAATGCTCCCCTTTCATCAGGCTGTTCTTTCTCCCATGCCATGTGAATGCCATAAAGAAGAAAGCCCAGAAACTCATCAAAAGAAGAGCAGAGTTTGTTTCTTCTCTTCATCATCTGTGGTGCTCTGCAACTGCTGCAGAGAGCAAGCCCTCTCGGTATGAGGAAATGTAATAAGGGACTGAAACAACWTGTTCTATCCCAAGTGTACGATCCCTTTTTTTTTGTTTTAATTTCATATAGTCTCACATCCCACAAGTTTAAGCTTGAAATTCACATTCACATAATCCCTCAGAACCTTTACATGAAATTTGGTATTTAATGATCGAATTTATACACTTTCTCCTCATCTGGTTCCATTAATCACTCCTTGGCCCCAGTTCTACCCAAATGTCTTGCAAGCTTTTCAGTAAATCTAGATTTTTTTTTTCTAGTGAACTTGCCTGCTTTTCAGTTCAACAAGGGGTGCTGCGCAAGCCGCGAGCTGGGATGTCCTCACTGCTGTGCCCAGGGCAGCTCTGCAGCCCTGGGAACGGCACCCAAGGGCGTGTCCCAAGAGCCTTCTGGCTGATGGCAGGAGAGGGCAATTTTTAGAAGTTCAACAGAATAGCCCAGTCTGAAGCATTAGATTTCTCCTCCAAAACAGAAAGCAAGTAGCAGTCATAAGAACTAGAAAAAGATGTACTACTATGTCGTGTCCACATTAGCCTTATTACATAAAAAAATAAAAATCTTATTAAGACCAAACAAGTGCCCAAAAATGACCAAGTCAAACTATATCATACAGCAGAGGTCTTCTTAGCCTGCAGTTGCCCCAAAAGCTTTCGGAGAGCCTCAAATGAGGAGAGCCCTTTTAAGGGCACCATAGTCCACTGCTTAACCGTGACTTCCCCTGCCAGAAACACTGACATGAGCAGGTAAGTAATGCCTTCAGTACCCCTTTGGATACAGCAGTTTTGTCCCGGTAGAAAGTTGTTCTCAACTGTTTCCCATCTGTAGCCCAACTCAGTCTCTGCCAGGAGTAACCAGCCACATTTTGGATGTGTCAGTGTAAGGGGACGTGACATCTGGGGTAGGGAGAGAGGATGGGGAAAGTATTGCACAGCAGCGCAATGCTGTGGCTATTCAGTTGAAACACGTGCCAACTTTGGTGGTTTCATTGAGCTGTTTACAAAAAAGGAAGATGAAGAGATAAAAATGTGAATGTTATTGATGCCTGTAGCATGGGCATTGTGTAAGAAAGGGATTTTATGAAGAGACTGTAAAACACTGTGTTCTGAAGAGTACCAAGCAACGGTAATCYGTCTATAACATCATACAAGAGTGCTCTAAGGGCAGCAAAGACACTGAGCAGACCAGAACAAGGAGACTCCTCCACTCCCATGCATACAAAAAAGCTGCTTCCTTGGGAAAACAAATTAAAAAGAGAGACCAAACTGAAAGCAACGCTCCATACCATGAAAGCATTTTTCATTCTCACAAGCATGGAAGCGAAAGGGGCTGGAAGTGGGAGTTTACAGCCAAGGACATGGAGAGGCTTCACAGCACCCTGTGATGGAGCCAGGGTGAATCCCTCTGGAAGCCTCTACGACATTAATGTTTGGTTCAGACAARGTAGTCATCTGCTCTTCTGGTGGTACAAAGTGCGACAGCATAACGTGGAAAAGTCATAGATTAATTTAGCGCCGTCTTCAAAACTGAGCCAAAAAAATCCATTCAGAAAGATATCTGCATAGCACTGTGGGTATTACACCAGTCCAAAAGAAAGAAAATTACTAGTCACAGACAGAAGGAATTAAAGAGGGGAATGAGAACAGGGAATTCTTAGGGTGCCAAAATGCAGAGTGAGTCAAATTTAGGGTTCAGACTTCCTTGATTACTGTGAGCACTCTTTAACCCTAGAAAATGTAAAGTAACATGAGCTGTCTTAACCCACGTTCACTGAAGTTTAGGCAACAGTGTGCACGCTTGCCTTGGCTGCGGCTCAGAACATGCATGTGTACATTTAGTGCAGCAATGTTGAAGAGTAGATTAAGATACAGTAATTGGATCTTAAGTGAGTCATTGGCCTTAGAGTGAAAGGAAATTGGTGAGATTGAGTAGCTCAATGAAATAGGTTAGTGGGTATGCATGGAGAAAGGGGAGCATTTGGGGGATTGGGAGGAACCCCCACAAGTGAGCATAGACAGTGTCCTCTAAGAAGGAAAAGACAGAGAAGATGGATGCTGAGGAAAGCATGGGAAAGAGGTCTTGTCAAATGTTGCAGCCCTTGCAAAAGTCACCTATCCATGATAAGACCAAGAAAGAAGCTTTGAGGAAGAAGCTAAAGCAGACCAACAAGGCATAGAGACTGTAGGCACAAGATATAGCAAGACAGAGAGGTGGAGGTGCTAGACAAAGAAAGCAAGCCACTGCTGGATTTCTGCACCATCTTCAGACTGTTCTCAGTGTGTTTGTTAGGAGGAGCTGATGTCTTTTAGATTGGATGCATTTGGCAGGATGCAGGCATACATGTTTGGCTTCCAAAAAGAGATACACTGAATTTTGGACTAGGCACCTAGGTTAGACAGTATAAGGCGTACACTGGTTTTATGGGGACACTAAGGAGATAGCTAAACCACTGGTCCCATTTTTAGATGGTTAAATTTTGATTTGGAGAATCTATCTTTAGGAGGTCTTCTATCAGTCCCATTACATCAATGTATATACTTACAACCCTGTAAACACATGCTTGGGGCAGCTCACATGAGGTTTTCAGCTCGGGCATGGAGTGTTTCAGCTCATACACTTGTTTGGAGTGCCCTTCTCTCTAGCTGTCCACAGCTTTGAAAAGTTCAAATTAAACATTGTCATGAGCCTGGCACAAAGCAGGTGACGGTTTTAGCAGGTTAGCTTACATGGGTTCACAAGACTAGGAGGAACCTTCTCCAAGCTTACCACCATTTCTGTACTCCCTAAATGCTATGGGGTCCCAGGTTCTGTGCTGCCAGCACTCCCTTTGCTGCACCCTAAACTGACTGCCCTTCCTGCAGCAGGAGCAGCCGAGCCCTGCGGTCGAGCGAACGAGGAAGGCAGGCAGGCAGAGGCTCCACTGCATGTGCAGCAGTCAGTGTCCAGCATTCGGTGCATGAAATTACATTATTCCCTAAATATGTGACGTAATCACACCAGCATGTATCCCACTGCAAGAATCTCCTCCAGTTCTTACAGGTCTTAATGTTGTCAGCACTGGATGCAGGCTTAGGGTTGCTGTGATAAACGTCCAAGGAAGGACTTGTGATAGGACAGTGGTATTCACCCACCAGAAGTGGGAAGGAGGCTTTCTAGCTTTTAAACTGTAGTTATTGCTTCACCCTTGTTTACCCTATTCTTTCTTGTCAGTTGAATAGGAATTTAAAAGCAGAACCGAATTTTTTTTTTATATAAACATTTGTGGTAAGCACTGAGCCACAACAGTGTCGCAACCAAAACACAGTTGCTCAACGGCACCTGTTAGTGCAATTACTTTGACATAAAATGTGTTCTTTACTGTTGTCTACAGGGAAAACCAGCAGCAGCCTGTTACCCTGCAGCTCCAGCTGGCAACAAAATTTGTTACCTTGATCTTGCATAATATTGCAGATGAAAATAACAGAATTCCAGTGATCAAACTTGTTTTTTACTTATTACCAAGTGCAAGCTATACCCTGCAACCACATAACCTTGAGAAACAAGACTAAACCAAGCTGCTTATTTACAGATAAATATTTTCATGGGACCTGAATTTATATGCATCAAGGAAAGCATACCTGAGGGCATATTTTCCTTTATTTTTCTCCATGGCTGAGTTAGTGCTAGAGAGAAGGCATAGTCTTAACAACAGTCATCTATTTCTTTCTATGTTCTCACAAACCCTTCCACAGTCCTAAATAGGGGGAGACTCCAAAGTAGTGGCTAAAGGCAAAAGGGCAACCATATAATTAGGATCCGATCAGAAGTTCTGCCGAGTTTCTCCTAAAATAACTGTCATTGTAGAGTGCACAGTGCAGATGTTACCCATATATTTAGGGCTAAGGGGTTTTATGGTTGTTGAAGACTATTTCTAAGAGGTATGTGAAAAATAACTGAAGTGAGCAAGAGCAAGCCGGGGAGGTTCTAATTCACTGCAACAGAGCATGTACTTCTGGTGGGAAAGGGGTACGGGTTCATAAACTTAACAAAGATGAAACTGTGTTAGCCAGCATGGAAGGTCAAAGAGACACATCTTCTTAGCAGGTCTACAGGGAGCCTGATCCATAGGTCCCTGGGGAACCACATGAAATTGGGACATTTCCTGACAGCGGGCTCTTGGAGCAGATTTTTACACATGTATGTGCAAGAAGCAACAGAGGGAAACAGTGTGGTAGGCATGGGCTGCCCAAGGCCTTCTGGAGGGCTCGGGATTGACATAGCTCTCTATCTTCTGTGCAGAACTGTAGCACAAGCATAATAATTTGGCTCTGAAGGTGTCTACACAGTTTTGACACCATTACAGCAATGTATAGTGCCTTACAGACAGTCTATACAGTCATGCTAAAGCCAACTTTGTTGGAATAAAAAGGCAGAAAAAAGTTGGGAAGCAAGCAGATGGAAGGATAAAAAATTCCGCCTGTGAAATGAAAGAGCATGAGAGAGATGCTAAAGTTATCATAGACAGTTTTCATTGTCAAGATATGACTTCAGGCTGATGGACCAAATACTGAGAGTCAATACTCAGAATAAGTGTGGGTTGAGGGCTCTTCTCACAGAACGTGCTCAATGGCCCACAGGATAAGGTCTTATTATATGAATTATGATGGAGTGAGGTCTGCAGAGAAAGGGCTCATCCCATCATTTAATGGAAGTGCTGGGAGCTGGTAAAATTTAGGTTGTGCCCCACAGAGCCAAGGAAAACAGCATGAAAGCGTGGCCCTGTAACAGATGTAAAGGAGACTTAAGAAGAAATGGAATTTGAGAAACCTGAAAGTGGACCCACAAATCTACGTTTAGCAGCTATTCACACCAGTGAGTAGCAGACTGGGGAAGGTCTTTAAGCTCATTGTTCATTTTTCTATTTTTATATATTCTTTTTATCTTTAAAATTGGAAAAGAAAGAATCTCAAAAAAATGAGCAAAAAGCACACAAAAGGACACCTGAGGGAAAAAGGTTGTTCTTTATAACTTGCAAAGCTAACATTGTATAACAACAGAAGGAATAAATGTCAAAAAAATACATTGTGTACAGTGTTAGCAAAAGGGCATTACTCATAGCCTGATATAAACAACTAACTCCTATCTGGCAACAAAAGTCTTCGCGAAGGCAAATACACTAAAACTCCTGCCGTTGATAACTGAGGCCTGTTATGGGAAATGCCTGGAGGATCCAACTGTGATTGCAGCAGAGGGAAGGAAAATGACATGCTCATGTCCAAAATAGCTTGGAGTCTGAGAGTATTTGAGGCATTTCAAAATAGCACACATTCAGAAATGAAAAGCAAGTAAAAGTGGACACTGGATACAGAGCAGTTCAGGCAGCTGAGCTCTGAGATGGCTCCTTGCCCCTGACTTTTTCATGACAGAGCATCCACGTTACCATCAGCCCTAACATCCCATTCGGAGGAGGGAAGAGCAGAGCCAGGCGGCGGTGGTCCAAACTGAAAAATATAGGTGAAACTCTTTGGGAAAAGAAAACCAGAAATTAAAAATTAAGAATTTTTTATAATTCCAGAGAAGAAATTGTCATTCATATAAAGCTTGAGCCATAGCCCACCAAAGCCAAAAAGAGCCTTGCTGTGAGATTCAGTGGGCTTTGGCTCATGTCCATAGGCTAAATGCTTTCTCTGGCAAGTCTACTGAGTGATTCAGCCCCAAACTGCTCAGCACAGCCAAATTCAAAAGCCCTATTCATATTCTAAAAAAGGCAACTGGACATCATTCCATGGTCCCAGTTGCACAATTGTCTTCAAACAGGTGGCAGAAACAACATCTGTCGCCGGCCAGAAAACCAAAGAGAAAGTCAGGAGCCTGTGCTAGAGCAAGATTTTACATCTAACACTCGTACTGTGGAACCAATTTAACATTTTCCATTGAGATTACTCTCTTTAAAAGCACTGGTCAGGCTTTTTCTTTCTTTTTTTTTTTTTTTTCTCTCCTGATTTCACTGCAGAACTAATATATTCATCTCCTCTTACAGGAAATCATATTAGCAGGTGGAACTGATACAGCAAACAGTAGCAGGCATAGTAAGATACTTGAGGGGCTTTGCATTATTGCAGGAAGAAAGATACCTAGAAATTAAATTAGCATTTTTGAATAAAGGTATTAGTATTAGTATTTTGGGTAACGGAGATTGGAGAAGAGTACATCTCACAGAAAGGAATTTCTGGTGGGAAGAAAGCAKCTATTTTTACAGATTACCCAGGAAGGATGCAAATCAATAGGCATAAAGATACATTATTGGGCTCATCTTTTGTAAATAGAGCTTTTTCAAAAGATCATAGTTTCCAGCATTTATAAGACCAATATCCTAAATCCCAAATGACACCAAAATGAGCATGGGGAATAATGCAGTGAGAATGGAAGGAAGCAGTGAGTCCATCACCCAAACCTCTGCCAAGGTTTTCCGCTCTGAACAAGAGAAGGTTGAATTATATGCAGGCAGCACCAGCCTATGATATACAGAGGTTAAAATGCAAATAATATATCTCATGCTTTGCAATACCCAAGCAGAAGGTGCTTCAGTGATTATTTAGTTTTATAGCTGGGACAAGTATTTGTGATGAATATGTTTCTATATCCCCACAACTCCCAGGGAATCTAAGGGAAAAAAATAATTCAGGCTTTACCTATCTGATGGGGGGAGACTAAAAAGTAATAGGAAAACATTTACACAGTGACTATTGCCATTTTCATTTTGACATTTTTAAAATTGAAAGGCTTGTTTGGAAGAGGTGAAATGTTTATTTCAATATTTTTCTAAATGAAATTTTTACTTTTCCTTTCAAAATAACATTTTTTTGCTTTAAAACAATCCACCTGACAAGGAAAAAGGTGTTGAAGATCCCACAAATTTAATAAAAGGTTTTGAATTTAGCTTAAAATTTGAATAGTTTCTCTTCTGCTTGACTCAGACTCTTCTCTCTTCACACTCCCCTCTAGCTTTTCAGATGTGGGTCAATGAACAAAAATATCTGTTATTTACATGTGTTGTTTGAACAGTGACATAGAGTGAATCTGCAATGTAGTGATGCTCCAAGAGAACAGGAAATATCTTGGCAAGGGAAGAAGAGCTCCTTATGAGAACACTGCTGAATTCCCTGTTGCTTTGTGCTCATTGTAAACAGTTCCTGCAGGGTCAATGTCTGTAGCACACCTTCACTCTCTTAAGGCAGTATTCCTTACCCATTTGCAACTACTGTAAATAGCTACAGGGCAATACACCATCAGGCCCTACGGGTCCACAACATCATAAGTAAATGTTGGATGGTGTTGCAGCACAAAAGTTGTCCTAGAAACCCCTCAGTGAGAGAAAGTAAAGAATATAACTAACTTTCCAAAGAATTAGAAGGCCAAGTTTTCACCATCAGTGGAGAAATCCTGGCCATGCTTTAAGTGATCAAAAAGTTCTCATAGACTTCAGTGGGAACAAGAACTYGAGAAAGTATGCACCAGCCTCTCTATGGACATTTTATTTCCTTTTGTCTTGAACTTAATGTAGGAGTGGTTTTGCTTTTTTTTTTTTAGTCCTGGGCAAGGGGACAAGGAGGAAATCTCCATTCTGTGGTAATAGGTGCATGTAGGAACTTGTTGAAGACGAAACAATGAAGTGCATTCCTATTTGTGTTTCTGAACTTCTGCAAT
This sequence comes from Oceanodroma leucorhoa, assembly GCA_030449065.1. Classification (NCBI taxonomy): domain Eukaryota; kingdom Metazoa; phylum Chordata; class Aves; order Procellariiformes; genus Oceanodroma; species Oceanodroma leucorhoa. The sequence goes on along the minus strand of JASVER010000153.1, from coordinate 106,716 downwards.
CTCATTGTTCACATACTTCTAACACTAAAACATAAAGGATCATATAAGTATTCTTATTTACCCTTTTTGTCATTTTTCACCAAGAAAAGCATCTTGAAGAACTTACCTTATGTTTTATGAAAAAAGCCAAAATTCATGGTGTGATAAACATTCATATTTAATAGAGTTACTACAACTCCTTCCAAAGGAGGAGGAGAAAGAAGAATTAAAAAAAACACAGGCAGGGAAAGGAACATGTCACACAGCTATGCTCCAAATACTCCCCACTCAAGCTCTGCTTCAGCTTGGTAGAAATGAAAACAACTGGGTAGATCTGAGAATTGCTTCCTTTTCCCATCCCCCTTCCTCCTCTCCGGTCGGGAGGAGAACAGGGTAGCAGAAAAAATTCCCCTGGTGAACYGTAACCTGTGTTTAATAGTCTTGAGGCCAAATTATACAACTGAATCAACATACTTTAATCTCTTACTATCACTTTTCTACCTTTTTATCTCACATAAATCATTCAGCTTTCCTCTCCAAATTTCTTCTGTTCCCCTGTAAACACACCCATTTGCAGTCTGCTGTGGAGTTCTGACCTTGTCTTCARGATCCCACCCATGTGACAAAAGGTGCATCGACCTTGCCAAGGAAGAAAGACAACGGCAAGTTGCGCAGGTTTGCTTTCCCAGGCAATTCTAGACATACAAGAAATTTATAACTGAGAAGTTTAAACATGTTGTAAGAATATAAATATGCTGTATATATTGTGTAGTAATATGTCTAAACAGGAACACTTGTAAAAACTTTGGCAAACAATCAAACAGTATTAAAAAGCTGTCTTCCCTCACTCCACATTGTAATGTTTTCAGTTTCTTATTGTTAAATTAAATGAATACATGAAATAACAAGAGTTGAAAGGAAAAGGTGTACTGCAGAGCCTCCCCAGTCACAAGYTAGATCTGTAGATAATTAATTCTGACCAGCCATATGGCCTATTGTGCCACATCTCTACTGTTTTCTATTTATGTATAGTTAAAGTACATTAAAACTATACTAAAGTTGCAGAGTCAGCATTCAAAAGGTTGAAAATGCCAGAATGAAAGCTGCTTGGGCAACATCAATCCAGCCTGCTTATGCGAATGTACTCAGATATAGTCTTAATTTTATAACCACACATTTCTTCCCTGCCCTCTCCCACTCTGCCTCAGTGTGCACAGCGGACTCAATAAGCAGGTATTTCAAATTCTGTTTCATACTTTCCTTTTGAAGGTTGATTAAACTAAAGAATAATGGKCACATAATCTGGCAGTGAATTTCACAGATATTTGGTGCCAGTGAAAAAACTGGCATTTCATTCCAGGCTACAGATAGGGGTATGCACAGGAGAAGACCATACGCTCTTGTCCTGACCAACCTGCCCTGACCAAACTGTCCTGCTCCTGTCTGTCTCTTCCCTATGCCTTCTACTTTTTTCTCCCAGTTCCAGCATTCCCACTTCAACCTCCTTATCCAGGGCGCAAACATTCCTTCCTACCCTATTCGCAGTCACAATCTTCCCAATATTTTTCATGCAAACACCCTTCATTCCCAATACAGTTTTCCCTGTGAATTTCCTAGGTTTCTCCACAGCCTCTCCTTTGGTCTCACTCTCCCAGGCCCTCATGTTTCTACTCTTTCCACCACTAAACATTTCCAGCTCCTCGTTCATGATCCTTATCTTAGTAAGTAACTCTCTACCACCACCATGCTTGAACCTTAGCTCTTGAACCTTATCGCTTGATCACTCCTCATACAAGGCAAATTAACTCCTCTTCCAGACCACCTGAGCAGCCACGAGCAGTCTCCTTACCTTCTACAAGGGCTTCTGGCACCCAGGTAGCATCATTCAACAGGGAAAAGCATCACCAAAGAAAGTCTTGATTCGAGCAAGGCACCCTGGAGCTACCATATGTCTGCAAATGACAGATTTACTTTTCTTATTTTTCTTCTTTTTTTCCTTTATCTCCTTTTTCTCCTTTTCCTCCTTTATCTCCTTTATCTTCTTTTTCTCCTTCATCTTCTTTTTTTCATTTTTTTCCCTTTTGCTTTGTATCTTTTTCCTATTTTCTAAGAATTGAGCTGCCAAACTGTAACAAGTCTCAGCAGAGCACATACGAAGAGATTTTTTTAAAATATTCAGGTTGGCCAACACCAGTCAATTTGTCCAAAGGAGAAGAAGGCAAAAAGAAAATTTCTTAAAAGTAAAAAACCTTGTCATGTTTCAGAATGTCATTTCAGAGCTATAGAGAGTTGAGTTTTTTTCCTTTTTATTAAGAAAAACACCTTTTGTCTTAAAAGTGGTTTTCAGAAGAGACTTAACTATTTTGCCTTTAAAGATTTTTTTTCCAGAAATATTCCATCCAAGGCAGATAGCCATTCTGGAAAATTTCATATGGACATATTTCCTCCTTGTGGGCCCACAAAACCTGAGCTATTCCACCCAAATGGTCATCCGCTTCCACCCTGCTCTCCTCATAAAATGCTTTGGTTTCTTAATCAAAGMAGATTTTTATAAGATTTCATTTTTTTCCCCCRAATGAGTGTGGTTTTGTGTTTTGTCACAAGTAAGATTATTTTTTTTCCTCTTGAAAACTCAGTTACTGGAAAATGGAAATTTGGCTCACTGTAAAGCACTTGAGATAACTCAGATAAAATCATGTGTATCCATCACACTCCTGATACTCAGGAGTATCAGCAAAATCTGAGAGACACAATTCAGAAATGCCTCCAAGCAAGTCTACACACAACGGTTTGGAAACACTCCCTGATTCTTTGTTGCAGTTTAGTTTGGCTGATGTGCACCTTGGGAAAAAAAGTCCACATCTTTTTCCTGCAAAGATTGACCTACATTATTAGTTTTACCATTTGAAAAGTCAGTAAGATTAAATACGTGCACAAATCTTTGAAGAGGTAAGGCCTAAACAACCTTCCGATGGAAGTACAGGAKAATATGTGTGATCGTGGATGGCATCTTCTTCTTCTCTCTAGATACTACAAAGGCTAATTGCAGTCTGCAGCACCTTACAGATATTAATTATCAACTACACACTAAGTTTTTTCATTACTTTCCTCCTTTCTTCCTTCTTCTAGCTGACAGCTGGTAGTTTTACTTTGTTCTCAATTTGAAAGTGCCTACATTTTACTGGTAATAAGTCCTCTCAAAGAATGCTGCTTGGAGTTTCTTGCAGCACAGAAGATCTTCCAATCAATCCCATTTCTTCTGGCAGTGTGTCCAGAGATTTCCAGCAACCCACTTTGAGTGGATCAGAGCAATGGAAATACCCTTGAAGACTTCTCCTGGAGAGGGCAGGTCTGCTCTGGAGCACTTACAGCTCAAAGGCAATTACCACGTATTTCCAAGAGAAACTGACCTGGTGGCACAAAGGTACGCTACCACACTGGTGAGAATAGGCATTCAAGATGATTTAAAAAAAAAAAAAAGTCCACAAAACAGTCTGGGTTTGTTTTTTTTTTTTTACTGGACTCTAGAAATTATGCTTCTCTGACTTTTTTTCTTAGGAAATTAACCACCTAAATGCATTGTTTTTGAAGAAGACTATCAAATGCTTTGTGGACTCCAGAAGATAAGACACTGTAATATGGTCACTCATAGATTTGCTGGTGTAAGTAGGCTAAATTTCCACAGAGGTTGCACTGGGATAAACCATTTGAAGTCAGTCCTACAGCAGATGTTGAATCTCACTCCTGAGAGAGAATATCTATGAAATGCCATGCACCTCTGACAGATTCTGAYTGGGAGACAAAACTCGTAATGAATGTAGAGAATAGGGCCTGATCCACTGAAGCAAATCTGTGCATATCTTAGGAAACTAACTTTATTTAAGGTATTTGTATTAAAACAAAACAAAATACTRAAGTAGAATTAGCATCAAAAGCACAAGAAGGATGAAACAACTCACTATGCTTATAATCCAATTATTAATATAACAGCTTCAGTGGTTCAAAGAAACACTGTGCTAGTGGAACCTGCAGTAGAATGAAATGGAGCTTGGAACAAGCTCTGACTTCAGTCCRTAAAGTGGTGAAGGTTTCACTATAAGGGCCTCAAGAGACCATCACCATGTCAGCCTGAAAAGAGAGTGGGACCCATCCTGTGTATCACTTCAGCAACCCTAGATGTCAAGAGAATCACTTACCACACTGAAAAAGCTAAAGATGGAAGGTTGAGAGGAATGATAAAAATGCAAATTGAAATGGACAAAACTTCACAAAGTATGAGGAATGGAAACAAACCCAGAAAACCATTCAGCCAGGAGGTTAGAAAGCATGAGTCAGGAGAATGATGAATGCTAAAGTGCCTTTGAAAAATGTAAGGCAAATACTTATACAGAACYGGACAGAAATGAGGTTAAAAGAGCCAGTGTAGAACTGAAGGAATAACCTAAGTGTTCAGCCTAAAAAGAAGGAGCAAAGCAAATCTACTGCTGGTAGCGGAAATGTGAAAAAGTGAGAGAAATTGTAGCCTGGTTTAGCATGTCAGCAGTGGGATCGCTCAGGAGATGAACACATCTCAATCACCACAGATGTATACTGTCCAYTATAAAACATGTCATAATTAGAAAAACAAAATTCAATAACCAGGGTCCCACTAGGTGGTACATAACCATTCAGTACAGTATACAAAGAAATAGCAATGGTTAACAAGAAAACCAGTTTATCTTCTTTATCAGCCTCAGCACACATTATGTAGACACACAGACTCAGGRCATGGACAAATTCAGTATTGGTTAGCATATTACACTGTTATCATTCTTTGCCAAGAACTACATTTTCAAAATAACCCACTAATTGTGCATCAGTTAATTTGGGATCCCCAATATTAGGCACTTAAACATTTACCATTGGCGGTGTTCTGCACTTAACTCTCTCTCCATTGAAGCTCCTGTTCTGAGCATCCTGCCCAATTCCCTAAAAACTGAAGTGTTTGCAGAGATCGTTGGGTTTAGCTGTCATTGTGGCCATTCAGCTTCTTGCTCAGCCAAGGCGTTGGAGCCTCATGTTTGAGAAATTGAAACGTAGTAACCTAAAATCTGTAAAAGAACTGAAATTTGGTACGAATAATGGGTCTTTGGGGAGCTTAGGTTAATCTATGGCATATTTCACCACTTCTCCCTCCTCCCAACCTACCCCTGAGCCCAAAAGAAAAAGAAAACACATTTTTGGGAAGTATTAGTAGGAAGAAAGTCCCACATTAGAGATTATTGTAAGTAAATTGTAAGAGAGCTGGCTCCCCATTAAGGATATGGCACTGACCAAGCAATCAGCAGTAAAATGTAAACAGGCAGAATGCTCAATAACTGAGAAATAGTAAAAGTTTSTAAATCACCCAAATCAAGACAGAAGCCACTTTATTAGCAGATTTAAAAAGGACCAAACTACATTTTGTAGTAGATAAAACTCAAAGAATCAGAGAGCTGAGAACCTCAATGCCTTGGAAGGGTGTATGCTTGGAAATACTGAATGCATGCATTTATTCCACTGAGCTCCTGGCGTTGCAGGGCTGAGGCCTAAATCTGGCTTTGAATTTCACACTCCAACTCTTGCAGAAATAAGTTTAGACAAACTGTCAGAAAGGTTGGGCTAGTTTTATATGTTCTGATACTTAAGCTCATTTTATCCTTATAGCAGTTACATCCAGACACACACAAAAAAACCCCACCTGCACGAGGTGACAGTCAAAGAATTAAAACATTTTTTTTCTGAACTGTGGAGGAAAGAGTTCTATTGTAATTCACTTGAGGTTTTGGGAGACCAGTACACGGGTGGTTAATATTTTGCCTGACCCATTGCGAAGAACTAATAAAAGTAAAAGCTGTGCAGCTGCCCCTTCTAATCTGAGAACAAATCACAAAGGCAGGCACAAACAAAAGGCAGGTGAGTTCTCAACTGAACGATTAGGAGAACAAACAGGGAAAAAAAAGGTAAAGCAATCCACCCAACCTCTTCGACAAAATTTAATCAGAAAAGCAGTTTASAAAGGGGCCGCAAATCTACTGAAAACAAAGTTTCAAATAACAAACACCAATAAAAGTACAATATAAATAATAGCCTCAAGGCCAAAGTCTAGAGATTAGCAGAGCAATCAAAAAAGCCAGAAACAAACAATCATAAGTCTGGGAAGCAGTCTGTCAAGCAAACAGCTCTCAAAACCAGATTTAGAAAACAAGCTCTGTGGAAGTAATGGTCTAAGGCTGACAGATAGAGCCAATATATCCACCCAGGCTGGGATGTCTTAGTGAATGTTAATCTAATGAAACAAAAAGACTTTTCCTTAAAAGCAACTACACATTGCCAGGATAAGGGATCATAAGGAACAGATCAGAAGTTTGCTGCCATAATCTTAGTATTAAATGGAACTATTCACACTTGRCACTGATAATTTTGGAGACGTTGACTTATGCTTACTCTTAGGAAATATATTAGAGCTGTACTGCGGGATACAGTACACATTAGCCTAAGCAACAATAATCAATACACCTTTGGCATACAGTGAATGAAAATACACACTGAGATTCAGCAGCCTTGCCCTGAGTATGGATTTGGGTACTTATTTGAGACAAAGTATGCAAAATGTCCCTTTTTTAATCTTCTGCCCCCTCCTGAATTGATGAGATTTGGAGGCTACTGCAGCTCTCAGGCAATCGTGGACTTCTATTCTGAGCATAAAAGTGTCACAACATTAGCATTTGGTCATACATGACCCTGCCCTCGCCTGCAAAATCGTAACACCCACGACAGTAATATTTCAGAATAAGCCAGCCCTTGAATCTAGACAGTTGGCAAGTTGAATTTTATAATTGTGCATGAATATTCCAGAATTTAACTATCAAAAATAATCATTTTCTGCCAAATAATAAAAGCCAGAGCTGTTCTCTATTCCCCCAAAATATTTMTTATGGCAAGTTCAACTTTCACCACTTACTCCTTTTATGATGAGACCTCATTTCAAATCTCACATCACACCTTCTCTGCTGAGGCATGCTGTTGCCACATTTGACAGTGGCAAGCCCCAAACCTGAATATTCTGAACTTTCTGAATATTCTGTGTGTTCATATTCTGAACTTTCTGGTGACAAACAGCGGCACTGAGGCTAGCAGAACTAACGACGTGCATGAAGCTAAGTGCACGTCTAATCAAGTATTTGCAGGGTCAGACCCCATTATAATATTATTAACACAGGATCATTTAACGGAGGGACCAGAAACTTTTCTTTGTGTTYGAGGAATAAACCCCCTACTGTTTCAAAGCTCCTGAACAAATAGGGTTTTCATATTTGTCTGTGTCTGCTGTCTATTTTGGATCTTTGTCATTTACCCTGCCCCACATTTAGGCCTGGAGCAGTGGAGAGAAAAGTCTGGATGTGTTTATTTTTTTATTTCCCATGGAGCCAAGCCACGAGATAGTCCTCCCCAAAAGGAAACTAACCCTGATTGCATGACTGACGGGATTGTAGTAAAAAAAAAAATAGCTCATTTTAAAKTTTACCCAAGAGCAGTGTCTCTTCAAGCAGCGTGACCCTGTGGCTTCATTTAACATTTCTAGGACAGAGTCTGCAAGGTTAATGTGTTAAGACAGTAAAAACTTTCCCTTTGCCTCGGGCACATCACTCCTATTCAGCAAGGCAAATAATACCCCACCTACAGCAGCCTGCCCAGAAGCCCAAAGGCTGCACAGCAACAAGCCTCCGTTTCTTCCCTGGCTCCTTGTCTCCTTGAGACTGACATTGCCTGGGTGCTGAATAGCCTGGTGGGAAGAGTTCAATGCAGGGTTTGCACTTTCCCAGCCATTAGCCAGCTGCCACCGCATTTCATTATCTTAGGGGGTGCTTTTATACATCAAAGCCACTTCCAAACAGTGTGATGAAGTGGAAGTAACCGAGCTCGGTCCACGTTGCAAGTCGCAGTATTATTTATTGTTGTTATTTTTTTGTGCCCATCTCGTGCCATCTGGCCTACTAACTGTAAAGGCCGGTGATGGAAAAAAGACTTAACACACCCCTCTCGGTTTCTTGGAGTGAACCCTGCTGAACAACCAGGCCGTGGAGCAACTGCCTGTTGCTGTCGGGACTCTCTATTGTTCCGCACAAGGAGCCCTCTAAAAAGCAAGGGGAAAAAAACAAAGGTAGCGCACAGGATCTCATGTGAAAACAAAGTAAGCAGAGCATGAAAAGCGGCACTGAGATGGCTTTTTCTTTGCTTTCTTTCCAACATAGCCAAGAAATAAAGAGTTGAAAAAGGTTTTCTTTCAGTCTTCTAAAGAAGCTGCCTGTGAACAAGCCAAGGTAGTGGGTTTTGCATAAGACCGTCGCAGATCGCTGTTCAGCTGTTTTAACTTACTTCAGATTTTGTCTTATTATGGCTTTCTTTTAATGACAAAAGCCCATATGGTTGGTGATTTATTGTACTTCTCCAGAGTTTGAAACCTGCTTTCCATTACCGGAAATCTCTAATTGATACATTCATAAAATCTTGAGAATTACATTAAAAGGTGAAAAAAAGCCAAATCTCTCTATGTGTCACAGACTGCTAATGAGTGGCTTAAACAGGAGTTGTCAGTGGATGTATGATTAAGTTACACTCTTACATGGTGGCTCAGTTTTACAGACCAGGGAATAAACTACAACACATTTCTACCTCTGCTGTGCCTGCCTGACACCAAAACGCCCTGTTGCCAGAAAAATAAACTCAACAAGAAATGCTCATACTTCCATCCTGACATTTTATGGCATAGATATTTTGGCTAGTGATTTATTTTACTTTCATTTAGCCATTCACTTGAGGCTTTAAAAATATAGTAGTTTGACTGTGAATGAGACAGGGAAATTGACTGTGCAATGTCAAGGTAGCATGGCTTGAAAAATGCCACAGACATGCAGGTCATCACTTGCAGAACATTGGTTCTCTTTTTTTAATAAAATCACAACATTGTTTTGCATTTCTGATTGCTTGCTATGAAAAGAAATAGTTGGTATGGTGAATCCTGGAGTATAAAGCCCTGATTCTGTAAACCAAGACACATAGGTAAAGCTTTTGCTCATACAGATTCCAAAGGTGAGTGTGCATAAAAAAGAGTTTGCAGCATCGGGGTCAAATTTGGCAGCCCTTTAGTAGGCTTGATTAACTTAATTTCAGATTGGCATGAATAGGGGCTGAGACAGTAGAAGACTTTTAATTTTGTCCTGAAATCTCTTTCTGTTCTGTGCTCACTGCAACTAACCTGTAGCTGTGAAATAGCTCCCTGTAAGCTAGCAATTAGATTGCTATCTGAGATTGACTTGGGAATAGTAGTCAGAGAAGTCAAGTTACTGGCAGCCAACATCAAAAACAAAAATCCCTGACCTTGACTGTGCTTAATACAAAAGCCTTTTTCCTGCTGTTTTTGAATGAACGAACGAACAAGAGCCAGCAAATGATACAGCAGACACTTTCTTCTGAAAAGGTAAAGCAAATTTGTTTTATTTCTGTATACAATGTGCTGCCCAAGCACAAAGACAGGAAGCAATATTGGGAATTCTTAAAAATATGATTTATGGTAGATAGAGTCTCTTCCTTCTCCTTTATATCACTTGGAMCAAATAGTGAGCCAAGAATTTCCTGAACTTTTGCAATTTGCTTGGAAAACGTGTTCTCCCTTCCTTGCTACCGCATTGTGAAGAAAGCATTTATTTCTAGTAGTAGGTTTTAAATTCCACTTAAAATAAAACTGTATCTTATACACTCTGCTCGGTCTCTACTCCTGCCMTCCCGGTTTTCTTTGTAATGGGACTGAACAGGTGCTGCGACACAGCTCTATTTTCAAGCTGCACACAGATAATCTTCCCCATTTTAGAGCACGGCAGGCATCTCTTTTCGGGTAACCAACACCGTGCCACGCAAATGGAGGGAACAATCACTAATAAAKAAGTCCTTTGCTTAGTTTTAGAAATATGGGCAAGCCAGATGTATCCAGTAGGTCTCCACCAGACAGATTTGTGAAGTGTCCCAAATGAGCTGCCCACAGGAGATCTAAGGCTCATGGGACAGATATTTTTATGCAGATGAACTAGGGGAATTGCTCAAAAGCAATATGCCCAATGCAAGTAGGTTTCCCATCTGCGTAAGGCAATAGGATAGCACCTCTTTTGTCACTTTGATGAGCATTTATTCCCCGTTCAGGATGAAATGTGTAAAACAGGGTCCCTCGATAAGCTGGACAGGCAGYGTTTTACCCCAATGGCCCCACAAGCTGTCATTTGGGCTATGGCACCTGGACAAAATCCCCCTCAGGGAGGGCAAGGCAGTGTGCAGTGTCTTCTGCAGAGCAGTGGGCAGRCAGCACGACCCTCTCTACGGGGCTTTGGAGAAGGAAAACGCAGCTGAGTAGCATGAAGCTGCAGGGCATAGGGCACCGAGCAGCCTGGGGGGTGGAGGGAAAGGCTCCAGCTTGTGTTCCGGGGAGGCGAGCGCTCCATCTCGGCAGTACATTTGTCTGGGGGGAGAGGCTAATTTCACCCTCTGAAAAACTGGATTAGGGAAAAATTCAGAGTTAGCCTCCAGGCTCGGTTCCTCACCTGACGAAAGCAGGACTGGCTTTCATTGTCTCTCTGGAGCGGAGCAGCAGCTGAGGACATGGCCCCCAGCACTTTCTGCCCTCCTGCGGGCTCTTCCCTGGCAGTGATGCTGTCAGACCCTCGCTGCAGGCAGGTGCATGCTGAGGGCCAGATTGCAGCTTGCCCAAATGCAGCTACCCCGGAGAGCGCGGTCCTCYCCAGTCCCCACCTCCCCCTTGCCATCCCGCGCGGCTGTCATATGGATGCTTTTCTCTGCCAGCTGGTTTGGAGCGACCCAAACTGCTACTGTGGCATGGCTCTGGTGTGRTATGAAGGAGAAGGGAGATTGGGTCTGGTATTTCCTTGCTGCCATCAGGAAAACAGGGAGGAATTAGAAAGAGAAAATGCAAACAATGCTGCATTCAGAGTTACACGTAGCTCTTCCCTTCCAGGAGAAAGGGCTAAGGTGGAAACACGCTGCGGCTCTCAGGGATTGCCTGTCAAACCATGTAGCGGCCCTGGCTGAGAGCTGGTCAGCCAGGTCCTAAATCTGATGGCCAGAGGGAAAAGAGAGTTTCAATGACACATCCCATTCACCAAAACAATGATAAACGTAGGCTCTCGTGTGAAGATATGTTTCCTTTGCACTAGAATATCTTTAAATATCATGACAGCAAAGACTAGGGATAATAATAGTTCTCACTTTGTTTCAGATGTGGTAAACTAAAAGCAGCTTTCTTTAGCTTTGCATTTCATTAAAGGTCACTGTGAATTATGAATCTCTCTTCTGAACTACTCAGCTATTTCCACGCAGTGTCACTGTCTGGACAACCTTCCTAAGACATCAACAGCTAACAAGCAATGACAATAAGTTATGAGGCACAATTCAAGGAAACAAAAACCAAAAATGTAAGGATGTGAATTCTATGGCGCACACAAAGAAAAATGGGTGGGATGCTCGTTTCCTCAAATTGTGTATCAACTTCATAAGTTAGCTACAAATTATCCCCCATGAAAGGATGGGGGTATCATCTTACATCCCACCTTTGTGTTCTTTTTCCAGCGCTCCTTTGTGGAACCAGATCTCTGCTTCTTCTGTTTGAAGAACTGTAATTTTTTTACATGTTTTTGAAACATAAAGTACAGTTGTTGAAATGATTCAGCACTGGTCTTGCAGCCCAGAAAATCAACAGATGACTTCGAAATATCTGAAAAAAAGAAATCACAATGCAGACTTACACTAACATCCTCAAATGATAGTGCTTAGACTATCTTTAGTAAGACAACAAATTAAGGATGAATTACATCTTGAAAACAAAACAGATTTTTCATACCAAATCTTGCAGCTTCTTTCAGTCAGGATGTCTGCATTTCTGAATGAGATATTTCTAATATACATTTTTAAAAGTCCTGGTTTAAGCTTCCTGTTACTTCATTGTCTCTTTTTTCCCTAAAAAAAAAACCCCACTTTCCTCTTTCATTTTTTGTAACTTTACTTAAGGAATGCATTTTTTAATCCAGATGTTTAATTTCTACATTATCATTTGTGTCTTCTGCTTTCAATGATACACGCAGTAGCTAAAAATGCTGTTGCACTGATATACTGCATGCAGTACCAGTGTATCAAACACATGTTTGTTTTTAACGCTTAGCAGTTCTCAGTCATTAGGCTAAGAGAACTTTTTATTTTATTTTATTATATTTTATTTTATTTTATTTAGGAAAAAAGGAAAATCCTGAATCCATTTTAAGAAAATAATTTCTCCGCTGGTATCAAAAGGTTTGAAACATTGGTAAAATGCAGGTTTTCCAGTACACAATAAGAAGTGACTCCATATAAAAATACTGATTTACAGTCCCAACTTGTATATCTTTGGCTTCACAAATGCGGACTTGCAAGACAAAACAAATGTGTTGTATCTATAAGATGGCATTTTCTGAGAAAATATTTATGTGTTTAGGAGACCCTAAATTTATGCTACTGTAGGATAGATTAATTAAATACCCCCTCACCRTTACACCAAAGAACATATTTGTTTATTTTATTACACAAAATAGACATTTTCTCTAGACCAGGAAGAGTTGCCAATAGATATAACAAGCACAGTTTTGTGTTGGAAGACAAAATAGCAAACATATAGTATAGTATTGCAAGACAAAGCAAAATAAATTAAATAATTTTTCCATTGTTAGAATTTCATAAAATAGATGCCACTTCAGAGTTAATCAAATCTAGAAACAAATGAAACTGAAGAGGATGCTCTGTACCAAAGAAAATTTAGTTTGACAATGTTAAAYAGATAGCTGGGATCTGCTGGGAATACATACGTTGGTTTCATCTGATTGACCTCACATCATTGCTATGGCACGTAACTACACCTGACAGGTCATTGATTTGGCAGTATGTAAAGTGGATCCTTAAGGAAATAGCTTGGCAGAGAGCAGCTTCCCATGTTTTTCACATTCCCACAGCAAAAATTCAAGTCCCTATCATAGTATTCATCACATATAGAAAGTAAAACAATGCCCTTACAAAAGGCTTTATACACAGAAAAGATGGTTGGCGACAGTCTCACGTGTCATTTAACAGATTTCAGGGCTCAGATCACAAAAATGACAGAATAATATTGATTTCAAATTTCAGAATGAAAAAAGCAATACATTTTTTTTCTCTTTTTAGCTTGACTTTCACTCCACAATTCTAATAACCTTAACACTTCTCATGCTTGGTCCTGCTTGATAATTTTGCCAGAAGTATGCAGCACACACACGTGCACAATAACAAAACCAAATTAGAATGCTATTTATTCTGCTGCCACAAAAGCAATTTTACTCTACTTTGTGCCACCAAATGTACCACAATGTTTTCATCACCAAGTTAAAGAGACTATGCCTAATGGCTTATATAGTCCTACTGCACAAGAACCCTATTCAAACATTTGCTCAAGTCATGCATGGTTTTAGTCACATGCATAATAGCCTACAGACAAAAGGCACAAGAGACAAGGAGGGCTTTATGTATCAAACTGAAAGTAGTATTTCCCTGTGCTAATACTATGTAAACAACAGAGTGCTGCAGGATATCATATTATCATGATTTTTTGTGAAAGAGAGAGAATGATTAATTGATACCTAAAAACTACAGTACCTGTGTCTGGAGAGAACAAACACATAACAAAAACTATAATGAGAGGCAAAACATTGATTTAGATGTTAACATGAAAAATAACCAAACCCAATGTTTTTTACATGTTTACAATAAACTAAATTGTATTATTTTAACATAGATTAATCAAAAAGCTTTTTGTCAGGATATGAAAGAGCCACCTTTTTGGGTTTTTTATTAGATAGATGGACATGCTCACAATTTCAGGAAGAGGCATAAATGGGTAAAACATCACTATATATTGAAAGAAAAAATGTTGAGTGATAGCATACTTCAGTGCCCAATGCCTGCATAAAGCCTTATGTATTAACACGGGGCAACTGCTCTGGAGTCAACACCATCCATAAGGTGTCACCCCAAGAGAAAAGAGTAGGGAGAATGAAATCATTAGGCAAAATTATCAGTTGATGTAAAGTGACAGGATACACACACCCCCATTCACAGCAGCCGAAGCTGCACTTCACAGTAGCAAAAAAAAAAAAAAGACGACTACAAAACTGTGAGTGAAGACAGAGTAATCTGACCATATTCATGGACTGGGCATGTAAATCTTCTACTAATCTAGAGGGCAGGTTGCAGCCAACAGGATTGTCTCAGGTCAGATGCCTACTCAGTAACACAGGACTGGTTTCAGGATAAACTATGCCATTCTCCAAGCAAAAAGCAAAGAACCCATAGGTGATGCACTCCTATGGATCAAGTTCTTGCTTCCAGCATGAGGACAATATAATGTACCTCTTCTACATGGTTCAATTATTCAAGAGTGCAAATAAAATTAAATGCTTAGAAAAGCCCAAGCTTTGAATCTTGCTGGTACAAAATGTTGCCTTAGAATATGCATAAAACTTATACATAAAATACACCTATAGCATTTCCATCTACAGATTCTGAAGCATGGTATGAATGAGATCAGTACCGGTATTCTCATTTTCAAAGAGGACAGCATCAGGAAAAGGGAAGTGAACTAGCCCCAGTCCCTCAGCACTCTGAAAATGAACCAAATGCTTTGTAGATCAAAACTTTCTGAGTCCAGGTATCATATCTACAAGAATGTGTCGTCTCCCTCAACACCAGACTGGGACCCCAGCTGACAAAGACCTCTCTATGGCAAAGAGCTGCATAATTCTACAAAGCAGCGCAAAATGGTAGTTCATTCCACACTGGAAAAAATGTTAATTTATAGAAATGGAAACTTTCATGGGAATGGCTTACTTCTGTTAAAATGTTCAGAAGGAAATGGTTTCTCAGGTCCAGGATACAATTCTGATTCAAAATGAATGAGAGAGGTCCCTAAAATAGCTTCACAGTTTGAATCCCCATGTACAGTGTATTTCCCAATTAATATTTCATACTCAGGCAGTTTTCACACAGCCCTAGAAGACAGACTGGTGGCATGAGGTTAATGGGGGAAAGGCTTCAGCGTGAGCCTTCTGCCTCCCATTGAATGCCTCAYCAGCAGGCTATTAACTGTTCTGGTGTATTTATATCTGGTGTGCGTGTGGCCCACAGCTTCAGTGTCAGGAGGACTGAATTTTTGAGGTGATATTTTTCAAATATTCTTCCAAGTGTTAATGCCGGATGATCTTGACTTTTTCATTGCATGGGAATAAGAGGTCAACAAAATCCTCCCCCTCAAATGAAAAACCCAAATAACCAACGCAACRTGCAAAAAAAGCCATAAGCCCTCGTTGGGCAGTAGACTGCAGGATGATGCGTCCTTAGGAGGAAGCAGAGCTGCTGATCTGGCAGTTAGATGCCAGCACTGCCCTTTGCAGAGTGTTTTGCAGGATAGCTATCTGGCTGCTGCACACCCAGATACACCCTCTTCTAAGGGAACATAACCATTCCTACACAGTGCATTTTTTGATTCTCATATCTTTTACATATTGCTACAAAACCTGAGCCTTGCTAAGAGATTATCTCTATTTACCACTACATGTAATGTGGGTTATTGTCAACATATTTTTCAGACTGTCCATCTGTGTGCACTGGCATGTCTAAAATTAAACAAAAAGCTTAACATATGTGAAGTGGCAGTACCTACAGATTAACTATATCCTCAGGAATTTCAAATACTAGAAAAGAATCAGCAATATTACCTTTAAGATACCCCTCGCAGCCTGTACTGCGTCACAGCTCAGTCAGTGCGGTTGTGTTTGCAGTGGGTTTAAGCTCACAGCAGATCCACCCAAAAAGCCTGGCAGTCCCCAGAGCCTGCCCTGCCCATCGTGTTATTTTCCTTTTTCCTATTTCCAATTGGGAACAGTTGATAGCAGTGCCCTGGCTAGCTGGTATCCGGAACAGACATGAAGCAAAGAAGGAAAACTTTGCCAGGACTCCAGATTTCTGCTCTTTCCTCCTGTGCCGGTTTGAGCAAGGGTTATACTCSATGTGGACCCGAGTCCTAACTCACTTAGCAGGACTGACCCTTGGATGAGCTTCATACCACCATTTGCAGGATATAAGCCTCTATATAGTCTTTGAATAGGGCAAATTGATGCATATTAGAGGTTGAAATGAAGGTTTTGACCTTGGCTTATCATTTGTGACAACATACTTAGATACAAGATAACAGGCATCGCCTTTATTTACCTTCGTACAAGGCGTGCAGGTATATTAATCTTAAGATTCCTCTTTCAGTTACTGACAGAAACAAATCACTTACTAATAAGTGAAATTTCCCATTAGCTTTTAAGACTAAGCTCTGTGGAGTGAAAATACAGTCTCTCTGAAAGTCAGCAATGAAACTATCATAAGTTTTACTGAATTGATCTTCAGGTTATAAGAACTATGAAGTACATGAAGAAGTAGTTTTTCATTTTCTTTAGGGATTTAGAGAAAATCATGAGAACACAGGTGAAATTACAACTGAGGTGTTGTTGTTGAGATTTTTTTCCCCTTTRTTTGCAAAAGAAAAAATAAACTGCTTAAAAACTTCTTTCAGAAACAGCGAAAGCTTTGCAAATCTGGATTAAATTGAGTGAATTAATTTGACARCCTGAAATGAGGAAAAAATCAGAAACATAGAAACCTTTGCTTTCCACATTTGCTAGTCAAACCACATAGGTTTCTGATTTTAGAATGTTTTCATTCAGAAAGCTGCTAAAGCTAAGGAATTTTAGTGGATTTTGCTTTTGAGCAATTTGAACACTTTTTTCCACTGTGTGGAATATATAATTTCCATAACATTGATTCTTTAGATTATTTATTATGACATAACACTTGTGTAACCCTGAGAAACCAGCAAATTCATGTTTACCGTGAACCTAATGGAGGGGAAGAATGTACAAAGCCAGTTGCTCTCTCTGGCATTCACACCTCTCTCGACAGTTCCTCACAGCTGCCCGAAAGTGGTGCAAAACTTCAAAGCTGTCCAYAGAAGGAGCTTTCTAATAAGCCTGGGCTCTCTGATGATGCAAATCTGGTGTAACATTTGCGATGTTGCTCCCCAGGGCTGCTCCCAAGGCACATTTCTGCAGGAAGGGCCTCAAAAAGGCACGGGATGGTGGCTTCTAAGAGGACAAAGCCACTTCTTTCACTACCGAGATGGCAATGCACAAGCTTTCAGGTCCCTGAAGTCCCTCTAGTCAAGCATGCCAAACTCTTTCAGTATTGCAGTTTAAGCCCATTTTTAAATGGCTGCTTCCCCCACTACAGCTGCAGGACACCGACGTGCTCAACATGGGCAAAGATGACTATTTTGTATCAAGGAGCATGGACAGAAAAGGATGTCCAGGGCCTTTACTTCAGCCCCCTTCCCCTCACTGTGTTGCAGGAATTATATCATAGAGCCTCTTTCACAAAAACTGATGGAAATCTCTGTGGATCTTTTATTTAAGAAAAATAATAAAAAGTAATATTCCTGGCAAAGAAAACAAGGTGATTTCTGAGCCACCAAAAGGTCTAAACAAACTGTTGACATTAAACCCAACTGCAGCTGTAAGCTTCCAAAATTAACTGCTTCCCAATCATGACAATAAAATGCAGGGAGAACCATCACATGCTTATTAATGCAACATCTGCAGGATTGAATGCAGGGATCACTTCCATGGATCTGACTGGCTCACAAAAATGCCCAGGTTACAAGAACTTGGATTTGTTCAATAGCCTTKGACAATATGTGAAAATATGGCCAGTCCGGGTAGAAGACAAAAGCTTCTTGTTCATTTAGGCTTCTTGTCTGAATTTGCGTTTAAGCAAGAAGAAATCAAAACTGCTGAAATAAGAAATACACACCACAGTTAAGACAGCTGGATAACTTGTGTTCCTCTCCTGTCCCCTACAGCAGACCATACTACTGTGTTTTGGTCAACATATGCAAAATGCTACTGCTTTTCAATCACATCTATTGAGCTTATATCTTTCTTACTTGGGGGACCCTCTCCTCCTAGAAGCTAGAGCCCAATCTCGGTTTTCATTTCTAGTCACTAATGTACTTATGAAAATAAAAGACAAGATCAATCAAGCTTCTGTCTTTCAATACTGTGGTCCTTTCTGAAATATTGTACTTAACACAGAGAGTTCCAAAGGCCAAAAGGAATCTGATGCAGGTAACTAATTTGCCACTATGAAGTGGCAACTGATGCTCTGCATTTGTGACATGCATTTGGGACTCTAATACATACTTAAACATGCATTGAAACAACCGTCCCTTGTAGACATTCAGCCACTTTTCCTATATAAACTCTAGGCTTGTTTTTGTTTCCCTTTTTATTTACTTTATCCTCTATTCACTAAACAATGAGCTCAAAATGATAACATTACCTAAGTGAAAAATAGGCACCAAAGCAATGAAAATGCTATTTTTGAAAGGTAACAATTTCAACAGTATCAAATAAGCAGGAAAAGCACCTTTGCCTTTCAGATTCCTCGAGCACCTCTCCCCTTCCTCCAGGCTTCCTATACCAGTTCAAGTGAATGTACAAAAGACTTCATTTTCACAGTAATTTACTATCTGTATGCTAATTTATGTCTGCCCAGAGCAGAAGTTTTCTTACATTCCTTCACTTCCATAGTAATAGAGGKGCTGACTACACTCAGAAAAGTGGAGTAACGCCAAGCATTTTAAAATGCATAGTTTATAGGTATATATAGATTGTTTAATCATGCAACTTTTTTAAAGAATCGGAGCTGAAAACAACTTAGTGATCCTTGAAAACAAAAGAAGTGTCTCTAAGTGTGTATGCATCATTGATGTTAATGGAAGGAGAGTTCTTCCTCTCTAAGAAAAGGCTGATCCCTAAACACTCTTATAAAATATTTAAGATTTTTTTTTTTTTTTTTTTTTTTTTGTCAGGACAGCTGCATAAGGCACATCTTGGGAAGAAGGTACAAAAAAATTTGCATACCTTTAATGAATCTTAGACCCATACACAAAGAGTGACTACCAAGACAGCATGGTATGGCCAGTTACTGCTCAGGAAATCCAGGGAAAAGTGAGAAAATACCTAAAATGTAGAAGCTTACATATTTGTAAACTCAGAGTTTAAGGGCAAAAAAAAATGGCTAATGATCTAATAYTTTATTAACTGTTCCATTGTTTCAACCTCTCCTATATCACAGGCCTCCACATTTCATCCAGTTTTTCTAATAACAAACCTACTAACTTATGTTTAACTTAAATATATCTTCCAGAAAGTCACATGGTCTTGATTTGCAGACATCAGGAAATGGGCCCTTGGTTCCTTTGGTGGGCTGCTCAAAGGATCAAACCCTCTCTTTGTGAAAAATGTGTAATCTACTTCCAAATATGTCTGGATTCAGGCATTTCCCAAACTTCTCATTATCTCCCTCTCCATAGGGCTGTAGGATTCTTGGTCACCCAGTATTTGGTGCTGGGAAAGTTCTTTCAGGCTGTTAAGGGGCTTCTCAGTCCTGTCCTTTTGATATGCTAACCAGGATAGAGAGCTAAGGTCCAACCGCCAGGAACTCTTTCAACCCTGATGTTATTCTGGTGGCATTGCTCTGCCCTCTCTCCAGTTTCTGAAGTCCTTACACCAACATTGACACCAACAAGATAAGCAGTTTCCTAGCATGCGTCACACCACATTTCAAAGTAAAATCACACCTTTCCTCCCCTTATTGTTATACACCCAAGGGTCTCACTGGCCCTTTCTGCCTTAACATTGTGCTGTTTGCTGCTACTCTTGCTCATGTGCCGGGATGCAAATTCATTCCAGCCACTGGACATAGCTTCCCATTGCATAGGCAGAGGACTTGTATTTCTTACTTCTAAATGAATGAMTGACTGAATATGTTTCAGTCAGGTCAAATATAACATAAATGGACTGCTTACCAAGCAATATAGATCACTCAGTATCAGCACTTTATTGTCCTTGTYTTATGTTCCTCCAAACTCTGGCATATAAGCATTTTAAGAGCAGAGATTTTATATGTATTTTCAAAACACTAATGAAAATCCTTAATAGTGCTTTCACAGTGCTGGTCCCTGCAGAACTTGACTGGAAACATTTCCATTCAGTGATGAGTCTCCATTGACAGACAGTTTTTTGAGAACAGCCAGTTCTACTCCATTTATTGTGTTCTACGATATATTACACAGTTCTTAACAAAGCTATTATGACTGGAAAAAATATCCAAACAAATGAAAGCTCTGGATGTTAGAGCACCAAGGGACAAATCCTTTTTTCTCTGAAATCAAGTAGAGCTTGGGAATTTTCTTTGTTCAGAGCAGGAGCAGACTCGATCTAAAAAAATTAAACCACAACTCACTCCTATATTGCCACATACACAGAGGAAATTCATTTGCAGCAATCAACAGCATCTTTCCCTCTAATCCAAGGTAACAATAATCTATTCCACATAATCTGAATGACAGTAGTCAGCTGAGRAAGTTTTTAGTGGATTTAACTAAAATGATCCATTAGCATTCACAAGTATAGACAGCAAGCCAAGACTGAATAGCAACTTACTTTGAAAAACAAAACAAAGCAAAACAAAATAACCCACAATAATTTATTTCTAAAAGTATTAATTTACGAGTGGGATAAATTCACTCCATGACCATATTAACGGATCACCATGCAAAAAGTATGATATTGTGGGGGGTTGTGCAGTCACTGAATATCCAAACATTCAGCTGAAAAGTGACATTTAAATATCATTGCCATAACATGCACAGTGCAAGATAAAAACAAACAGACCCCCTCCTACCATTTAAAGGGAACACAAGTGAAAAACTTATGAGAAACAATGAAAGTCAATGGGCTTGTGTGCTACCGTGAAGRTGAGCCCACTGCCTGTCCTTTTCACCATCGCTGATCTTAGAAGTTTTAGCTGGACAGATAAACAGCAGTAGGAGGCAGCCTTAGTTAGAACACATTAAACGAAAGATAAGGTGCAGTTCGGTGCACCACCTAAAACAGGGACACCTCTAAGAGTCTATCTACTGCTCTCTGCTCCTTTAGTGACCCTGGCTGCCCTTCCCTGTCATGAGTAAGCATCTTCCGTGCCATGAGACAGCCCTGTTTCACAAGACGCCAATTCAGTATGACCAATACTCCTGGTTTCATGAAGCAAAAAGAAAACAAGCACTTTAGGAGAGTGTTAGCAGTCTCCTAAAGTAAAAGAACACGTGGGCAGCCCCTGTCACTTCCAAAACTTATTTCACTATTTCATAACAATGATGATAGGGTTGCCCTGGCTCCCCAGCTGCCCTTCTGGATGTTAGAGCCCCAAAACTTGGCAGCAGTGTACCCATCTTGTGCAAAAATGGATGTCTCRGAAGACAAAGATAGCAATGATCTGGAACTGAGGAGGGCCAGAGGAGGGCCACGAAAATGATTAGGGGGATGGAACGCCTCTCCTRTGAAGAAAGGCTGAGAGAGCTGGGGTTATTCAGCCTSRAGAAGAGAAGGCCCTGGGGAGACCTCATTGCAGCCCTTCAGTACTTAAAGGGGGCTTTTAAGAAAGATGGTGGTAGACTTTTTATCAGGGCCTGTTGCGACAGGATAAGGGGCAATGGTTTTAAACTAAAAGAGGGTAGATTTAGACTAGATAGAAGGAAGAAATTTTTTACAGTGAGGGTGGTGAAACACTGGAACAGGTTGCCCAGAGAGGTGGTAGATGCCACATCCCTGGAAACATTCAAGGTCAGGTTGGTCGGGGCTCTGAGCAACCTGTTGTAGTTGAAGATGTCCTTGCCCATGGCAGTGGAGTTGGACTAGATGACCTTTAAAGGTCCCTTCCAACACAGACCATTCTATGATTCTAACTGTGTAAGAAAAATCAGTTTTAATCTTATTCTGACTCCTTATGGTTAACTGTTGATACCTCCACCAGTGGGTTACAAAAAGTAAACAGGTATGTGATCTCTAGCTACTTAATAAAAGTAATGCCATTTAAGTCCTTTAAGATCTCCCCAGAAGCCAGCAGTAGTACTGGGAAAAATACTCAAATGGCATACACAGTCTTTGCAAGACTGCAGAGTACTACTGGCAGCATCTATTGCCCAGCAGGGTTTGACTCAGAAATACAATCACGTTAAACTGGCAGAGACTCCCTTTGCCCGGCACTTCCTCGGATGCAGTGAGAGTACGCCCCTTGCACTTTGGTAGCCACTATCAGACAATGCTTTTCTATTCCTCTGGGCCTGCAATGCCACCGGAAAGAAGCAGAGAGACCCTGTCCTACTCTGTGATTCCTAAAACCGTTTATTGCCAGCCTGATACTCCTGTTCAAACCCCGCACAACTGAGCTGGGGATATAATTCATCTGGCAGAGCTACACCCCCAACAGCTACCACGCAAGAGTAGGAGTCCAGCTGAGTTCCCCACAAAACACGGGCTGCTGCCTGGCAGCTGGAACAAAATCAAACCACTCCAATGTGTTTTACATGGAAACTCAGTGTAGCTAATACAAAAAACCACAGGTGTGTTTATAGGTCCTGTTAAAGCACTATATTCTCAAGGAAGCTGCACTTAAAATGTCCAGTTTTATACTTAGTGAGCTTAACTCGGTTAGCAATCACATTGACATCAATCCAAAGTGAATCCAGTGATCTCAGATGAGCCATTTTACTTTGACACTAAACAGCAGAACTTGGCCTCTTGTGTTTGGGAACTGACTTTTGAAAACTGAGAGAAGCATGAGACGAGGACTGAAATAAATACTTATTTCTTCTTTACATCAAGAAAATAATACATATAAATTAGCACGTAGTACAAAATTCCCCGGGGAAAAGTGTGTGTGSCCACGGGCACAGAGCACGGGAAGGTGCCATGGGGCGAGTCAAACCCTGCAACTTCTCAGAAATAAATTTCCACTGTTCCAAATACTTGAGCACATGTTCCCAAAATTCAGGAAACATATTGCTAATGATTTCCTCTAAGGTACTGCAATTCCAGTGGATTTCAAAATGAACATGTGAGCAGAGTAAGCTATTCTTCATTTGGAGCATTAAGAGTTACAGGTATCTAATCAATATACTGCAAGTTAAAGCACATTAAACAATTACATGTAGGACCATTTAGAAGGAGAGGCTGAGACTCAGCTAACTAGATGGAGTCAGTGATATCTGAGCAAGCTGTCTCACTCTCTTTATACAAAGAAGAGAACCCAGTGCTTATTCTAGAGTGCATCCCTTCTAGCCGAGGACACTGAAATCAGTTTGAGGATTTTCCCACAAAGGGTCTGTTTCTCTTCATCGCCCATCAGGAGAGCTTAGGGAAGAGGTCTCAGACTCAGGCGTGGAGATGACTGGAGAGAGTAATATTGGGAGTGAGAGAAGCCAACAGGCCACGGAGAGGCATTCTCGGCTGGATGCGGGGCACTAGTAAAGGAGGTGACAAGCCTCTCTGAAAGTATTTTCTCCACCTGTGGATCAGTCTCTCTAACTYCTGATAAAAATCAATCAAACTAATTTCAACTCAAACTGATGACACCTATGTCACCGTGAGTTCAGAAAAGGACATTTGTTCATGGCTCAAGCAGTTTGTAATGAGATTTAACATGCCCTAACTTGAGACTTTCATTTGACTTTCCATCCTCCAGTTTCTCCARTTCCCTCTTCTCATTGCCATTTCTCCAAAAGGCAGAACTTCAGATAAAAAAMTAAGTATAAGAATTCTCCCCGTGTTTCCAGGGAGAAAGACACAGGGTACTTTCTTGCCTTTGGTTGTCTCCACCACCTTCTGCATAAATATTATGCAATAATAATTGTTTAACCACACCAAGGTATTTGCAGAAGCTTCTCACACATTTTACGCCACTCCAATCTCTTCTTTCATAGCCATAATTTAGGTTCTTGTATATTTGCATGGATGTACCTCTACATACATGCAGTGTRTAAGTAACTGAACCGTTAAACATTTTAAGTAACCTGACCATTCCCGAGAAGGTAAGGCAGTGTGCAGACCCACCACAGGAACAGCCAACCAACCACAATTACCTCTCCCTGAATAATTTCCACTGAGAAGGGTTCTTTATTTAGAAATCATTAGCCAAAAAGGCCTTTTAGCATTTTGTATTACACCCCACCACCAACACCACCACCGATAGAATGACTGCATTCTACATCACTGTAGCTCCCCTGGCCRCTGACCTTATGTTATCTGCAGCCCAGGCTGGATCCACACTGGCTACAGCTACATCTGGAAAGCAGGCTGCGGAGAAAATGATCACTTGAGAACCTAATTCCAGCAAATCAGCACTGCCCTTTATCTTGGACTCGAGCAATATATAGTAACAGTGGATACAGTCGAACACATGCCAAACTGAAGGACCATGAAGATGAAGGATAGGATTATCCACTGAATTGTGAATGTGCAAAGTCAGTTTCCCAAAGTACCACTGCTGTGCTACCTAACGAGCATGTAACATGAATGCTGCCAAGCGGTGCCCCACGTTCCTGTAGGTGTCTTAAAAGCAGCTGTACAATGCTTGTAAGGTTTCTAGTAAGCACCCTTAGTTCACAAACAAAATTTGCCAGGCTTATTAGCACAGGAGCCTGGGGCAAGGAGATTTAGAATAAATGGAAACTTTCAAATATACGCAAGAAAGAGGTAAGCTAAAATTAAAAGTGTGTTGAGTTTTTTCCCCCTRTAAATTCCCTCGTTTGTCTTCAAGGACAGCAGATAAATATGTACGTTACAGCCCATGTGATCAGACACTCTCTCAAGAACTATAAACAATGGGACTATGAGTCATTATTAGGCTGGAATTATATTCAGTTCTTTCTCACTGACTCACCATATGGCTTTTTTGTCTGGTCTTTTGCTCTCTCCACTCCCTGCTCTCCCCCACAGATCATACGTGACCCCCTCCCGAATTTCCAGCACGAGTGTGCTTGCTTCACGCACCCCAGCTCTAGCAGGCAGGTGACAAGAACAGTCTGCAGGGCTCCCACATACAGGTGTGGAGCTCCCCACGTCTCCAACACCCCCAGCCGTCTGCCCGGGGCCGCCAGCTCCCCAGCAGATGTGACAGCAGCACCGGGCTCCCACCGTGTCTTGGGCATTGCGGTCTGACGTGACACAAATCTACCAACCTAAACAACTTCAGCTAATTTTGAGCAAGACTCAGAAGAGCCATTTCTGCTGCCCCTCCTACCAGGATGGTAATTTCTGGCARAGTGGAGGAAGGAGTGGGTTTGGATAGTTACGCATCTTAACTCGCTGCAGCTAGGTCAGACCTAGCAATACATCAGTCAAAGCTTTCATCTTTCATTTAAAAGAAAAAGGTAAAGCTGGTTCCTAGCCTCCACAGTCGTATAAAAAATGTATTGAAGTTATGACCTCCAAATCTTCAAAGGCGGATTGTAAATAAAAGTGCTGACATTTATTGCTTTTAAGCAAATCACATACTGGAGTGTGACTCATGAACATTGGAACTGGCAAGCACTGAGGCAATCATGTTGAGAATGAGATCATGATGCAGTAGGTGTGCAGCATTCTCTTTCCAGCCTATTCACTATCTCTATTCTGCAGTAATAAAGAGGAAAGTTTCTTTTCAGTCAGTAATAAAGATTTTGATGTGCCTTCCAGTGCCTATGGAAATAATAAAAAACACATTTCTGCCTCACTGAGAAAGCTTTTGACGCATACATGATCTCATAAAATATGACATATTCACATGAATAAGTCAAAAGGCTTCATGGTACTCATAACGGTAAAATTAGGAATGTGCAAAGGCTGGGGTCTTAGATTTTAAAAGTGCAGATCACACTGGAACTCGAATCTTCCTTTTATTGATTGTAAACTGCTTACAAAGGGATGCTCCTGTAGATAGGAGGGTGCACCAAGAAGGGGCAAGAAAAGGAAATCCACGTATTTGTACTGCAGAATTAGTCATGGGCTTACCTCAGTTTGATAATTCAGGAGACATTTTGTAGCCATGTCAGCTTGGAATTAACTTCAACTTCAGTAACTCTAGGAATAGTGATTTCAAATTTGAATGACGTGCACATATTTTTCAACTGAATAATTGTGGAAACTATCACTTTCAGTATTCAGAGTCAGTGTTCTGCTGTTCATGATGCAGGACTTGTCAGTTCTGCAAGCAACAAGCTTTGAAGATAGTCACAGGAACATTTGGATAAACAATCAAGCAGATATATTTGTTCAGCTGTCCTTCTGAAAAGTACTTACATATTTGCAACATGGTTCTTTTCAGTTATGTTACAAAAGCCTCACCCCTGTTAAATATATCCAGACAACAAATAAAGTATGATAAATATCATCAAAATTTAATGTGGTACCTTTGTCACACAGAAACAGATCCCTTACAAACATGGAACTAAATTTATCGTTTGCTTTAATGTCATCATGATTCAGACTGATACTGCCATTTCCACTGCCTTATTTTTTCCCTACCGATCTGAACTCTACAAACAGAACGACCTTAAGATGACTGCAAGCTGGGGAGTTAGATGACAGGCTGTAAATGACAAAGGAAGCAAGCAGTCAGGGGTTAAAAAAGAGATTATTATAACACAAGCTAAATTTAGAGGTGGAATTGCAAAGGTTGGTTAATATCACTAGTATAACTTTATAGCATTAGGTGTAGCACACAGGCAGTTTGGTAATGTTATAGAGCCTTTCACACCTCTAAACAAATTTCTAATTTACACACTACAGAACTTGAATGTTACCAGACAGAACCAACTGTTCTGGTGCACCCATCTAGGGAAGGGTGCTAGGCTCAACCAAAATGGACCTTCTGCTGATTGTTCAGACAACTGCTACCAGAAACCAGAGAAATCTCTCTCCTGCATTACAAAGTATTAGCATGAATATACAATTAAGATTCTAAAAGTATCTCAGCTTTATTTCATTTCAGCCTGGCATTAAATTGATTAAAATGTTGCAAACATTCCTTTAGACAACTACAATTTGCTTTAAAACTCTACAGAAAATCTTAAAAATCTGCTCAACTGAGTAGCAAATTGAGTTGAGCAGCAAATCCACATTCAGAAAATTGAAAGAGAAAAATAGGAATACATGTTCCTGTTAATACCAACGTATTAAGGCATAAAAAGTGAATAAGGAGGATAATTTTCCCCCATCTATGTGAATTTACAATCTTCAGAACACCTGCAGTGACCTGTGAATTAAATCACAGCAAGCAGGGACTTCAAGATGACCCACTGAAGAAGAGTCTAATAATTAAATATATGTGTATGTGTATATATATATTTATACAAGAAATTTACATATGTGCCCCTGTGTATATGCAAATAAAACTTGGTTCAAACTTCAATGCATGGAAGGAACGTTGTCTTTCAATATTCTTCTTAAAGTACAAGAAACTCATTAATTAACCTGTGGCCAGCAGAACTCCAAAGACACCAATCATTACATGTTCTTAGGTTACAAAAAGCAATAATAATTGAATTTTATAGAACACAGAACAGCAAGGGCACACTGTTGGAATTTCTTAATTACAGCTAATGTCAGCAGATGATACTATTGGTACTAGAAATTTGTCTTTAAGTTGATCTTGGAGTTAGAAGCTGTACCCAAGCCTTAGCTCCATGTTATAGCCCTTTAGGTAAGCGTTGCTGTCTGGAACCCAACCATGAAAGCTGGGCAGCATCCCCAGCCCTGCCCCTGTCGTTGGGCATTTCAGACACTGCTGCTCCTTGCATATATTAAAGGCTGCTCCAAGAATGCTGAAGTTCTCCTCCCTTGCATTCTTACAATGCTAACAGATTCATTTGTTTATCACTTTATTCAGTTATATAATCAGCACATAAAACAATCACACTGGATTTTACAATGCCCCAGAGAAAGTGCAAAGCTACAGGCCATTTCCTGACATCCAGGAGGTAAAAGTATCAAATAAAGCTATACCTCTCAAGAAAACTTTAAAAGGTCGTTACAAGCCGTGATGAGATGCTGAGCGGCTGATCATAGGAATCACAAGGTAAAGACACGTCCCTCCGCAAAAACATACCTGACATTCCCTCAGCCTGGGATTTTTCTCATCCAGTATCAGCACAGTCCTATTTCCCTTCCTCATGTGTTGTCCTGGGTCACTTTCAGTGGAGAAAACCTCCAAACTTGAAGATGCGACATTTTACTTGTTTTCCTTAGTTGTGAGTCATTTCTCCTTGCCAGCTTTGCAGTCACAGAATTGCAATACTACGAGGGCAAATATCTGCTGTCACGCACGCAGCGTTACTGCTCGTGTGGATTTCTTCCCAGCACCTGGGAGGAAACGTTCTTCTTGTTTAGACAAAAATATCAAATGGTTAGGAAATAAGGAGTTAGGAAAAGCTGTATACAAGGTTCATGCTTGAGAAACACAAGGGCACAGGAGACTTAGCCACTATGAAAATTCCACTGGACATTAAGTTACAATAATTTAGATCTGTTCATTTATGGTAAGTCAGCCATTTTACTGTTGACCTACTTTGTATCAGCAATAATTTGTCACAGTGCATTCTCCAACTGCTACTGAAAGAAAGGGTGAAACCATACATTAAGAGAATAGTGTCAAAGCAACTGATGTTAATTATACCCTGCAATTCCTATGTTGATGAAATTGTCACTGCTAACCATTAATACAGCATTTACTGTCTAAGCCCAGCTTGCTCTACCAACCCTTGAAAGCCACTGAATTAACATCCTGCTTCACAATGTTCACTTTATGCCACATTGGAATGTAAATCTGAAACATGTAAAAATAACCTCTGCTATTACACCAAGAATGTGTAAATACACGTTCCTTTTTAGGAGAGCTATTTATCTCCAGTCTATACATGTTGCACTCTTTAAACTAAAAACAGCTTTAATGTTCTTCAGTCAAGTGGCAGCTTTTGCCAATATAAACTATTTTCCCTAAAAATTATGGCATCAAGTAGAGGAAACTTTGGAAAATGTAGAGTGCTACTTGATTTATGGAAATTCAGAAATAAGCTTTACATAGGTACCCAAAAAAAGAAAAGCTGCAATGTTCTTCGTTTTATTCATTGCTAACCTGCACAATAAYAAGAGATCATATTCTCCCAGCATAAGTAAACACGGTTAATTAGAAGGACACCTTATGCGGATTTAGTGTTCGTGTTCGGTGACATCTGCTTAATTTGGTGACAAAAATGTTTACAAACATCAGCACGAACCAACCACTCCAGGAGCATTAACTGGATTCTTTATGGTTTGCACATCAGCAAACTTTTGTAAGGTCCTACTGCTGCAGTACAGTTCCCCCTGCTTCTAAATCATCTCTCAAGCTACTCTCTTACCCATTTAAATTGAAGGCAGCCAAGAGCATCCAGGCTTAACAATATTTAGCCTTCAAAACTGTCATCACTAGCTATGATACGAAACAGCACAACTTGATCTTCTGATCCAAGAAGTCTCTTTTTAGTGATGAATAGGAGAGACTTTTTTTATCCTATGAACTGATTCAATATGAGATACAACAAAAGCAGAAGCTGGTGATGGTATTTTCATATCAGAAGAGTGCCCCATGTAGGTTATTTCCAAATTCTCACGTAGACTGATTGAACAAACCAATAATAAGAAAATCTCGTGGCACGATGAGGCCTGTCATACAGATCTACCAGAAAATCTTTGCAGAGTCAGCAGAAAAGTAGAAAACTAAAATCAGCATTAGTAGTAATTGAATGAAAGCCCTCACATCTCTATTCAGACCTAAGAATGACCCTAGGATCGACAGGAGGAAAAAGATCATGGTCTGAATGACTGCTTAAACCAGATGTACATCTCCAGAATAAGCAGGAAAAAAACCACCCAACTGCAAAGAGAACAGATATTCTTACAGGATACATATAATACAATTCTGTGTAGGAACATCATTACTGAACACGAAATACAAAAGTAAACTCGAGTGCATAGGATCTGATACCACACATAGCACAGTGGGTGAACATGCTGTGAGAAAAAGAAACATTCGCTCACCTGGCATAAACTAGAAGGCAATTGTATACTTTATAAAGACATTCACCAAATTGCCAACAAGTCTTAGCAGACTAGTCCGTCAGTCTAAGAAGAGCTGTAACATTAAAGCTGTGTACAGCTGAGCCTGCCCTCAAAACACCAACAGAACAATAGGATTATTCAGTGCTTCACAAGGAAAGTCCAACTAATTTAACTAACGTGCACTGGGCAAGCAGGTCTTGAATGTGCTCTCTCATCTCTAATATTTGTCTTAAAGTAAGAGCCTTGCTGGTTTCATAATGGCACCTTAAATGAAATTCAAAAGTGATGAGCATTTAGCTCAGTGCATGGTTTGTTCTACCTGCACCAAAACATAGGATTGGCAACAGCCTCCTCTTACAGACATACTCCATTTCTCTTGGGAGTGCTTCCTATGCCCTGCTGCCACAGTATGCTAAGTACTTTCAAAATCAGACAAGGGCACATAGTGTGCACATTGGGGTACATTTAAATTCCAGCTGGAAGAAATGTCAACAACTCTGAGGACACAGGTTGTACCAATTACTAGTTACAGCTGCAGTTAAAAATTATGCCATGAATGAAAGCACCCTACCTTAAAAGGACTAAAATGCTAACCATCTAAGGGAGCACGCTCATTCTTGGTTCAGTGTCACATGCCAGCCTCACAGACGGAATACTTGCTGCCTTAAGCTATGCTTAACTTATCAAAAACAACGTACCGACAGTTGATGCTTCCATAATTTGCATAGCTCATGTCAAAGACCAACTGCACAGCTACCCTTTCTGATGCTGTTCTTACTGTGCAGCAGAAAAGACTATAGGCAGCACCACGATATACCAACCACAGCTCAGTCAGCAGCGAGCTTCATGAAAGTTTAACGTAGCTTTACAGGAGACCAAGTTCAATGTTTTTCTTTCTATTTGGATATAGTTATGCTGTCTGTGGACATGTAACACAACAGAAAGGGCTTGGAGTACTCCTGTTGCTGGAATAAATCTCTTGCTTACAGACTTAACAACTTGAAAGCGTCATCTTAAAAGTAGTAGAATTTTTAAGGTATCAAGATGTGAACCTAAACTTTACTCTACGCATGAGTAACACCTGTACTTTAAAGCAAGCTCATTCTGAAACTTTGGCAATAGATCTGTTATTGCCAGATTCAGATACTGAGTAAGGTCTTTAAAGTTCACTGTTTCAGGAGCGCTTATGCTTCCACCAGTCTATGCCAGAAAGTCATAGTACTGGAGAAGCCCTAGCAAAGTGCTGAATGTTGGCATACCTATCCAGATCATAGTAGAAATAGTATCTGTAAAGCTGAACTTTCAAAAACATGCAGTGGGAAAGAAATTGGTAAAAAAAGCTAGACAGTTGAGTCTTATGTTTTGCTTATATATAATCAGTTACATTACAGATCAAAAGACAAAGATTTGAACTGGAGATACAACACATTACCATCACCACATTGTAAAGGCTCATGGTTGAGCAGGAGCTGCCACAATGCATGGCAAGTCTGAAGCTCAGTTCTATCCATAGCTAGCAAGTTTAGTGGGCAAGTAATGATCGTTTGCTTTTTCTTCAGAGCAACAGTTCTCATAACTGAAGTGACCAAGTTGGGTAGGCCTTTTATTAAACACTCAGAGAACAAAGTACACAGGAGATAAGGAACAGAAAGTTCTTCAGTTTTACTTCAGCACTTCAACAAGTGTCAATAAAGTAGTAAGGAATTTCTCTCAAGTGTAACTAACCACTGTGCTGTATACAAATGACATTAGTGTGGTGCTTAAGTGAATCACATCTCCACATCATTCATTAACTTTGCATACACATATATAAGTATGGGCTTCTCACTTTGCCTCAACCAACCTTTTAAGTTTGGGAAAAAAGTTCTACATACCTTTTGTTGAATCCCATCTTAATGATTTCTAAAGTGAAAGTCTTGCATCTGAAGAAAGCAAAAGGCGAGCAACCTTTCTGTAGAGTGGTTAACCTGCTCTTACGGCTAAGGGACACTTGTCCCAGAAACTCTTATTGAGCAGGGAATCCATGAGGGAAGAACTGAGAACTTGTGAGCAAGTAGGTCAAAATGGACATTTAGGCTTGCTATATCCTTCATCAGGAAGCCAAGTAAACTTTAATCCTCTGGATTTATTCAAGTCATCTTTGGTGGATGTTATTTCTGTACCTTTTCCTTATATCCTGGAATTATTGGCCCTGGAGTTATTTCCACATTGACTGATTTTAAAAGGTTTAAAGTGACATGTACATCATTGTGTTTCCCTAAACTTCCCACACATTTGTATACGAGGTCTTCGTTAATCCATGTCTGCACCAAGTGTTCCCTAGCATCAGGGTGCCATTGATGTTCTTAAGCCTTTATAGTACCTATTTCATTTCTACTGTGAGACAAAAATAGTTTAACTGATCCTATGTAATCACGACAAGAGATTAATTAAAATGCCAAGATAGGAAACAATTTATTATAGAGAGAAGAAAAATTTCTCATCCAAAATATAGAAATCTGTACAACTTTGCCACAATCAATATACATGAACTGTACAAATTTACACCAGTTCATAATTTACCAAATAAAAGATGACTAACAAAGTTCACAAAATAGATGGTGGTTTGTGGAAAAGACTTTTACCCAATTAAGAACAAGGAAATTACAAACCAGACCTCCACTTTCTAAAAATAAGAAGTTTACTCAGTCTTAGAAAACTACAAGCTAGCAAATGTACAGATAGCTGGCTGGTGCTAACACCACAGTTCAGACAGTGTCTTTATATGGTCTTTTTAAAGCCTGTTGCCATGGCAGATTCTGATCACTTGCTACTTCTGAGGCCAATGTAAATATCTGACCATTTCCCCAGGTCATACTTACTAGTTTAACTTATGTACATTTATACATATTTGTAAGTGCTAGGTAAAAGTCTGAAAAATAAAATTTCCAGTACTATCGTGTTCATAACAATAAGTCTTGTTACTGAGCTGCCAAAAATGCTAACAATTAATAAATGTAATAGTGCAAATTTACTCTGCAAGACCTACTGCAGAGAATCACTTTAGAAATACAGATTGGGGTTGAAAATTGGTGTAGAAATTAAGTAAGATGTCTTGGAGAAACTGACCCTTCCTAGATCTTCTTCACTCCCTAGCAAGTTGCAATCATTTTGACTCACAGGCTATTAAATCACTGAAAGGTACTGTCCAAACTATGGCACTGTCACTTTAAAGTATACCACTCTAACGTGTGCCAGATCTTCACAGCTGTGACATGGTTTAAATTCCATAATCCATCCCCAGAGGTGCCCACCCAAAGTAAAAACCGAATTTATCCATCCATTTTAAGGTGATCCATCCACAGACTATATCTTAACCTGATACAGTCATCATATTGTAGCTTTTGGAAGGGCTAGTTCTGCCCAAGAGAAGTTCCTCCTTACAGCTTATTCTGCTGTCTACCATTTGCATGTTGGTGTTATTTTGGCTACCTCCTGCTGGTGCAGCTTCATACAGCACACAGATTGAGCCATCCTCTCCAATACGATAGGACACTTCATACGGGTCAACCCATAGAGTGAGTTCGCTTGGAAGAAGCTGGAACAGTTCCTGACTGCTCAATCCAATCCGCTGTGCTGCCTGTCCAATGAGAGGATCCATTTTATGGTTG
This sequence comes from Oceanodroma leucorhoa, assembly GCA_030449065.1. Classification (NCBI taxonomy): domain Eukaryota; kingdom Metazoa; phylum Chordata; class Aves; order Procellariiformes; genus Oceanodroma; species Oceanodroma leucorhoa. The sequence goes on along the minus strand of JASVER010000153.1, from coordinate 72,929 downwards.
ATCCGGATACATCGGTAACCTGATCCCTTGCATGGCTTTTCTGGGAACCAGTGGTGTTTATAATGTTCTATAAAATAAAAAAAAAAAAAAAGATTATCCTCCTTAATTCTGTATTCAAACAGATGTACAGTGAACATTTTTCTCCCCCAAATTCCACACCTCAAGATGTTGAGACACTCATTATTTTAGAGTAAGTGACCTGAAAAACCATTATAGCCTTTATTTTTGCTGATTATTTACATAAGTACAGTGTCCCTTGGGAAGTACTCATGTACAAAGTTACTGTTTCATGCTACCATAGGCAGAGAACAACGCTTGCCATCGAAAGGGTGAAATGCAACTTCCTGGCATTCAGAGAAACAAATATTAAAAAAAGTGACTACATACATAGCAGAAAAACGCAAGGGCTTCAAAACTCCACAAATCAAGAAGGAAAAAAGCACCTTTCCAGCATCCTCTTGAGATCACACCCATGCTTAGTTCTTCACATTCTAAGAACACCCGAAAATAACTAGGGAAGGAGCTGGGCAGCGTTTACCGACTGACTCAAGTTATATTTCACCACTGCTCTTCCCAGTCTGTTTCCCAGGGCGAGATACCGATGACTTCACTTACCTTAAGAGCTTTATCCCACCCAAAACCCTACCGCTTTGAGGCTCCTTGTAGCCACTATCAAGCACACCGGGACACAGACTCGGGATTACAAGACCCAAAGGCAGCGAAGAAACCCTCGGTATCTGACCCTAGCCGGGGCTGTCGGGTGGCTATGAGATCTCTGCAGAAGAAAGGGGAACTGAGACTTATCGCCCACCGCTGAATTTTACTTGACAAAACAGCAACTTAGGAGCCTTTTTCCTTCCGGAAACAGGGCGCTTCGAACCCTTGGAGCGGAGCCCAGGTGCGGGCCGCTCCGAAAGCTTTGTCTACGGAGCCCGGACGAGGTGTCTGCGCGACGCCCGAGCCCCTTTTTTTTCTGTTTACACCCCGCTCCTGCCACCCCCACCCGCCAGGGGCCACTCGGCACGGGGGGAGGCCCCGGCAGGGGTGAGCCACGGCCGCGGAGCCCCGCTCGCCCCCCGCACCCGCCCCCGCGGGGGCTCCAGCCCCTCGGAGAGGCCGCTCTCCCCCGTCCCCGCTCTCCGGCCGCCCGCGGGGCGCGGCGCTGCCGCGGCCGGAGGTGCCGCCCGCTCCGCCACCGGCTCGGGCAGGCGGCCCCGCGGCGGAGGGGGCAGCGCGGCTGCCTGGGCCGGAGGGGGGGAGCGGCTCCCGCCGCGCCCGCGCCGCCCTCACCTGCCAGCAGCTCCTGCAGGCTCTGGCTGAAGGTCTGCAGCTGCCGCTCGTTCATCAGCCCCTTGGTCCGCAGGAACTTGGAGATGAAGCCCACAGCCGCGGCGATCTCGCGTATCATGCTGGCCCGGGTGTACAGGGCGGGATGCATGGAGGCGGCGGCGGACGGCAGCCAGCTCTCCGGGGCGGCCGGCGCTGGGACGGGACGGGGCGTGGGGCGAGCGGCGCGGAGCGGGACGGGGCGCGGGGGCGACTCTAACTGGGAGAGGAGTGGGCGGCGGAGCCCAGATCACATCCCGGGGGCGGCAGCCTCCGCCTCCTCTTCCTGCGGCAGGGGGGCGGCGGCAGCAGCGGCGGCCGCGACAGCGCTCCCCGCATCTCCTGCTGCGAGGGGCGAAGGGGGCTGCCTGCCGCCCGCCGCCTCTTATAGCCGCCGACGGGCGGAAGTGGCGTCAGGGCGCCGGGGGCGCGCCGCCGCCAATCGAGCGATCGCACCATTGTGACGGCAAGCGGCGGGGCGGGGCCGGCGAATGGGGGGTGACGTAATCGATTGTAAACAAATAGAGCCGGGGCGCGCGACGGTTCGCGGGGGCGCGCGGAGTTCGGCGCAGGGGGCTGCGTGCCGCGCAAGTGCCTCCGCCTGCGCGGAGGGGGAGCGCGCCCGCGCTGCGGGGGCGGGGGGTTCCCGCCGAGGAGCTGTGTGGGCAGCGGCGGCGCGGCGCGGAAGGGAGCGGGTCGGGCGGCCGTGCGGCGCATCCCCGCGCAGGTCCCGCCCGAGGGCGAGCGGCGCCCGCCATCCGCGCCCCGGCGCGGGCAGCGTGGGGTTGCGCGGCGCGGAGCTGACCGGCGGCACGGCCGGGCGGACCGCCGGCCGGCCTGCCTGCGCGGGGTGCGCAACCGGGTGAGGCTGCCGTGTTTCGCGGCGGCGCGGGCAGGGCGGCGCGCTGCGGTTTGGGCGGCGAGCGGCGGCCGTGCGCTGTATCTGGGGAGAGCAGAGCCACGTCAGCGGCGGGGGCGGGAGGGAGGCCGCCGCCCGGGCGGGGGGAAGCGGGAGCGCGCAGGCGGGTGAAGTTCTTCCTCCGCTCTGTCGGCGCGCCTTGCCCCGCGTCGGCTGGGCAGCCGGTCTGTCTGTGCGCGGGGGCGTGCGTCTCCGCACGTAAAGCCCGCTGCAGCAGGGGTGCTGAACGATCAGTGCTTACTTATCCCCATAGCCACCGGAGGTGACGTGGCTTTTCCYTTTTTGCCTTCTGTCGGAGCCCCAGAGGTGCCCCAGTGGGACCTCTCCTGTACCCAGCACCCCGGGGGTCCCGAGCRTGGCTTTGTCCTCACATTTGTTTACCATGGCCTTAAGACCACGTTCACATCGGGGTCTCCAGGCAGGGTGCTCCACGCAGCACGAAAGCCCTGCCTCTGGGCAGCTGGTGGGCCACCAAGCCCATGGGCACAACCAGAGCGAAGGGCGTGCTGGTCAGCAGGGGAACTCTCTTTTCACAGGCCGCTGGCCAAACCCAGCCCTGATTCTTTGAGGACGCCCCAGAAATACAACTTTTAGTCTTCCACGCACCTCGTGCACACTGCTGAACGGTATATAGTCTCCCTTTGGGCTGTACAATTAGCCCAGCTTTTCTATCACTTGCTTTGAAAGGGGAAAAACTCTGGGTGGACAGGAGAACCGATGTACATTACTCAGCTAGCAATGGCCAAGAAGAGTGTAAAGCTTCAAGCCTCCCAATGCCATGTGTCTCCCTTTTTGCAAAACCAAAGGGGAGATGAAAGAAGCAGCAGAAGTCCTTTTCTTCTTTTCTTCTTTTTTTTTTTGTTAAAAACACAAAGTGTAGCTTCTTTGATAAAAAAATCATTCTTCCCCTAGGGTATATGCCCTGCCCCTATGCAAAGCTGCAAATGAAATACAGCCTGATATTTACATGTACAGTTCTTCCAGTCAAAGATCAGAAATCAGGCCATTAAAGGTACAATAATAACACACAATTAAATCCCAAGATTTCTTTTTCAGTAAAAATAATTCAGTAATGAAATACATAAAAATATATGTGTGAAATAATTTGAATAAAAGATGAAAGTACGCCATTTTTGCTTGTTTAGAGTTGTTAGGTGTTAGAGTTGTACCTGAATAGTGCTTTTGGTCTTTTCTCTGCACTCGGGATCTATTCTGTATTAGACTCTCAGCCTCAAGGGACTCTCTCTTTGACTCTATACACAAGTGAGATCTACAAAACACCTTCAAAAGGTAATCCTGAGAGCTTAAACTCACAGCTTTACTGCATACTAAAAATGTTGGTGTGGGTTTTAGAGCAGTCTCATCTATTTTCCCCCCACTAACCTCTGAATATTACATTAGTGATCATGAGCTGTCCCTCTGTCCTGTGAGAAGGGAGGAGCTGCCAACCTGGCCCCTCCTCTTGCTGCTCCATAGGTGCCAGCCATCCTTCCTTCTCAGTGCTTCTGCAGCATATGTGAGGTATATCCAGAGCTACCATTTCTGCTCTGTTCATAGGTTGGAATTTGCTGTTCTCTTTCAAACCTCAAAGCAGCAGATGCTTCTCTCCCCCTTCACAAGGAGGTCCATCACCCTACTGGAAAATATCACTTCTCTTGTGCAAGATCAACGTTATTCTCAGACCATTGCAATTACACCAAAATAATTACCGGAAATACTTCAACAAAAGAGAGTGTAATGTTTACCACCTTTGCTTGGACCTGACTTTGTCTGGGCCAGTTTCTCATCTCTCCTACTTAGTTCCAGCCAGAATCAAATGCTCGGAAGGAGTTTTAGGAACTCCCAAGTAGATACACAGTCTTATGTAGTGGCACCCCAAAGCATGAGGTTTAAAAAGTTTTCCTCAGCTTGCTGTTACAGACAGCAAGGCTGTTTAGTTCAGATTTGAATCATCCCCCTTGAATTGCACTTTTAAGAACATAATGTGGCAGCATGCACCTCATACTCTGCGAGAGGGGAAGAAATTTAAAAGATTTTTTAATCTTTTTTTTTTTTTAAAAGCTTGTTAGACCATCAAAGGGTTTCCCTCAAATCTCCTGCAAAGTCAATAAATTCTGAGTGCTTTAGCAATTGAGAAGTTTTGATAGTTACTATTGCTTCCAAACAGTTACAGCATGTATAAAGAGGGTCTTGTCCATGGAAAGGGTAAAAGGCTGTATGTACAGATCCAGTCTACTAGTGAGGAATGAACTACCTCAGTGTTTTGACTGTGCAGCCAGCAAGCAGTTCAAGTGTAACTTCGAGGCCAAGGCTCTGCGAGATGCCTGCCAGCAGGACCTCAGCCCTAGTTGTGGGAGGGAACAAGGTAACAGGAGCTGCTGATGCAGAGAACTGTCTTGTTTTCCCAGTCTAGGCAAGTCCGCCTCCGTCTCAGTGCTATGGTGGGATAGCAAAGGAGCTGCTGCCATTTTCTGACTGTGAAGTGCTCCCAAAGATCCTCATCTTTAAAGTATGCAGGCTCTTAGTGAAGATGAGGACTTTGGCATACAGCTCACGGGACCAGGGAAAGTCAACTTTCCTTGATAGGACTTCAGTGGAGAACATCAGAGAAACTGGGCGTACCTTAGCCTGTTGCTGGTTTGTACCTCAGCTTCCTGCCAGCATGCCAGCGTGTTTCACTGATCTACTATTTTGCTCTGAACTTCTTCGGCACCAGTACATTTTGGGATATATGAAGTGGTTCTTACTTTCTCTGGCCAGGTCCCAGCTGTCTACTCCTGCTTCTGCAGCTCCAGGCACAGAGGAGGCAGTTTGCCTGGTCAATAGTGCAAGATACTCACTGATACCTTAACGGCAGGGTGCTGAAGAAGATAAATGTAAACATTTAACAACCGCCTTATTCAGCCCATCTGATACTTTAAATGAAGCAGAGGCCCTAGGGAGAGAAAATAAAGAAAAAGAGTATGTGATCATGTAATTAAAGACTGGATGGTAATGAATATGCACAGAAGGGTTGAATTAAGGTAGTACTGGCAACTCAGCTTCTGATATTTCCTAACTTTTAAGCAATACAATGCAACCTTTACAACATTTCTTTCATGTTGTTTTGGCAGGAACTGTTTCTTGCCATTGGTTTGGAGAGAGCCTAGCACTTTGTGAGTTCTGTCATAATGGAAATAAGTAATAGAAATACAACTACTTTTATCTGTGCCACACACACACATACACACCCTGCAACTATTGCAACACGCTCTTTTCCCAGCTTTTTCTGAAGGAAACTACTGGGTGTTCTTTATGGTAAGTGGGAAGATTCAAGAGTTCAAAGGAGAAGAATTAGAATTATTTGATTTTTTAAAAATTTGTTCTGGTCCTAGAGTCTGAATTAATATATATTTGTTTATGAAAATACATACACTACATGTACAGCATGGATTATTTTTTTTCCTGTTTGGGAAATTATTCCTGACAGAATAAGGAAATGCAAGAAAGTGTGAAGGTGTTATAGGCTTTTTATGCACTATCTTGTTAAAGCCTTTCAGTGTAGAAAAGCATTAGGTTTGTTCTCTTCCTATTCCAGTCAGTTCTAGCTATGGTTTTGCACTGTTTGTCATTGACCTAATAAAGAAGTAACAGTTGAGAAATAATTGGTATTTGTTTCCAAAAAGCTATATATGTGCCTTAAATTGGCATAAGCTTTCTTTCACCTGTTAACGTGAAGAATACTGTTTGCTATACATAAATACAACAACAATCCATTTTATGTATAGAGTTTATTTTTAGTGTAGGTTGCTGTTATTAAAATGCCACATTATTTTTGTCATTTAGCAAGCATTTGAAAGTGTGTAGCAAGAGGTTGCTTCTTTATTTTTTATTTCTGCAGAGGAAAGCTTGCCATGGGATGCATAAAACATTTATTAATGTTTTCACTCTCTTCAGTCTTTGCTCTGAATACATAGTTACAGCTGTAGAGACATTAAGTTGCTATTACAGGAGGCAGATGTAACCCAGAGAGTCGGTAGCCAGCCCTGCATGTCCGTGCTTCTCCCCACAGGACCCCATGGCCTGGTTGTGAGTTCCCACCTTGTTCTGTAAAGTTTTCAAACAGGCACCCCTCAAGTTGCGGCAGTGATAGTGGAGCCCTTCTTGGAAAGACTTTGGCCGCGCAACTTGGATTAAGATGGAGACAGAAGGGGTGAGCCCCCCCTCGCTGCAGGGTGAGTGCCCTTTTGTGCCTTTCAAGGGCTATCTTGGGCCTAATTTTTTTCCCTAAAGCCAGTCCTTGAGAGCAGGCTGCTATTCATGTTGTGTTGCCACAAGACATGTTTGGACTCGAGCTCGGGCTCAGACCTGGGCGCAGAAATGGATCTTATGGATCCAGACCACTTGTAAAGCGGCGCTCTGCAGTGAGGCAGGGTTAAGGGCTCTTCAGCTCTGATTGTAAGCCTTTCTCTCAACCCAGCTTTATGACATTGAAAGTAACCGCAATGTTGTAGCAATGAGTGTTTTATCCTGAAAAACAGTGTGGGGGTGAAGAAGTCAGTCGCATATTCTTCCAAAATGGAGAAGTCTTGCTTTTAAAAGCATAATATAGATTGGTATGAGTCAGAGAAAGGGCAAAAGTCTGATTTGTGACCACATTGGGAACCCCCCTCTCCCTTCAACATCCTCATGTGCACACACACACACATGTACACACACACACGCACTCTGCGTTTGCAGACTGGTCTATCAGGCAGTGAATTCCTCAAACCATTTCTCACACAAGTAGAGTCCTGTTTAAGAGAGTGGGACAAGTCCCATAGCCAGAATCCCATTCTGCAGTCCAGCAATAGTCTAACAAAAATCTCTGCCACTGCAGGAAGCTTGAGAGGGGATGGAAAGACTCGGAGGCGCAAGGGGAAGCTGTCAACGTTGGCTATAACTACAGCATGTTCTGCAAAAGTAATTTCAGGAAAACTAGCTCATGACATCCTGAAATGGCAAACTCTGCTGCACTTACTCCATACAGAAAAAGGCTTGCTCTGTGGGGGATAAGTCTGATTTCAAAGGGACCACTCACAGAGAAGAGATTCCTTGTGGCGTGAGCCTCAGGTGGCAGAAACCGGAATCTGGCCAGGACAGATTCAACAGAAGGCTTTTCCTATGCTATTGCTTTGACTTCAGCAAACAACATGTGACAGCGTGCACATGTAGCAGATAAAAAGCAAATTCAGAAAATAGTATTCTGGTTTTGTTATAAAGATGATTTTTTTTTCAAGTGGGATAGTAGCAGGTGTGGCAGCACACGGGAYGCTTGTTTTTAACAAAGCAATCGTAGTTTGGATCCAGTAACAACAAAAATTTAAGAAGACAATAGAAGCAGATGATTTGAAAGCTTGTCAATAGAGAGCTCCTCACAACACAGAGTTATACATAACCATTATTACACATCCATTTTTTTCATTTGTATGCACTTATGAATAAAACAGGAGAGACTAATATAGATGAGATAAACAATCCGACAGTGCAATCCTGCATGGGAAAGCTATTAACAATAATATTGAAGTGAAAGGAGCTTTTAAGTGAAGAGAATGATTTAACCATTTGTTGTCATGCTCTCCAATCAGATGATGTCATCTCAAATTCCAGGTTTTTACCTCTCCTGTAGTTCTTCATGGTGCAACTCAGATGGGAGGGGTGATGAATAGGTTTATAATTCTCCGCTTCCCAGAGCTTTCTTTTCTGGCCTGCAGTATAGCCTCAGGAAGGCCTGAAATCATTCCAAAACTCCCTTGTCTGTAGGGGCTGTGTATGGGCTCTTGCACTGACTGCTGGCTGCCAGAACAGCCTGTGTCGGTCCCGGCGGGGCTGTTGGTCCCTCCGTGGTCAGGCGGAGGGAGAACCGGCAGAGGTAGCCTGCAGGAAGAAGAATATCCCCACACCCACTTAGGCATTTCAGGGATTCTTCATGATGCTGATGCGGCTTAAAGAGGCAGGGGGAGGCCTAACATTTAGTCCCGTGGTTAATCCTGCATCAAGTTAATTGGTGTTCTTGAAGGGTCGATTTCTAGGTTTGAAGGCCCAAAGCAGGGTCATCACCCTCAGCAGGGGTCGCAGCAATGGCAAGTAGTGTCCAGAGCACAACCAAGAGTTGGTTTCTTCTGGTGTTTATGCTAGTAGTTGGGGAGGCATGAAATCAGCAGCAGGGAAACAAGATTACAGCTAGAACAAGCTTATCAACTGCTACATTAAGGGCAGCAAAAACATTATGGATTATAATGTAGCCCTCTGCATAATGTTTGCCCACAGAGTAGGCATTTAAACATCCGTTCCATCTAAATCCATCCGAGCATATTTTTTACAAAGATATCATTTCCAGAGCAGAGCTCCATGCAGTGGAGAGTCCACCAGCCTAACTGTATTAGCCAAAACCCATGAATCTTAATGATATTTTTATAACAGTATTTCCTGTCTGTTAGAATTGAAACTGGGATTGTCTGCAGATTTTAAGTGCAAATTTCATTAAAATAATTGAAGATTTTAAGAAACCAATATGTTGGTCCTGCAAGTATTCATTTTTCCTTAGCAGCTTGTGTGTAGTTAAAAAAACCTAGATAGATTTTTAAAAGTCTTTTAAAATAKCTGAGAAAAAAACCCTTCCATTTACTCTCCAGTTATGTCATAAAAAAGTCTTAAGCAGCTTTACTTAGGTTTGTGATTTGGATGGATGGCTTCTTTAGCTAGTTATTAAGTACTAGCTACAAACATTCAGCAAATCTGCCTGTCTCAAAAATACCTCAAAATAGCAAAACATGGAGACGTGGTAATGGTAACGCTGGAGATTTTAGGCTAGGCCTGCACAGAATATAAAGGAGATTGCCCACTATTCACTTATTAAGACAGAAGAAACAGTAAAACAGTGACTGTAATATGTAGATAGACATACACACCTGCCTCGCAAACTGGTAACGTCCCTCTGCCAAATCTGGACGTAATTTTTTTGGTTGTAAATCAGGTGCTCCTGCACGTGTTTCATCCAGTGCAGGGTCTGGCTTTGGAGGACAAATGATTTCACATTAGCTGCTTTTTATTCTTTCATTGTGGTCTGTCATATCGAAATCCTGCATATCAATGCGATGAACACACTGTTGTAAAAACAGAAGCTTAGAATTTTTTTTTTCATTTTTCCTAGCCAACACTTACCACAACTTATTCTCTTTCCCATTATCATTTGTAGTCATGGCACTGCTCCTGTTACAGCTTTTTCTTTTCCTTGCAGTGGTATTAACTCAGGCATTTTAATCAGTCTCAAACAGAAATTTAGCCTGTGAATTCTCAGGACAAAATTAATATAATTAGTTCTCTAGGCCAGATTTGGCAGGCTGAGGGAACATCACATTGAGAGTCTGTATATTACCTTCCTTGGAGTACTGATAGATTTTCTGGATATAATCAGGTGGAAAAAAAAAATTAAAAAATCAGATACACAGCTCTTGGTTGTGTAACTGTATATATATTGGTGTTCAACCACATTTATGTGTGAACACTTCAAACGTGCTTGTGTGAAAATGTAGTCATTCCTCCCTTTAACGGGATTGTGTTGCATGTTGCATGCCCCAAATTAATCTGTTTGGCCGATCCCCATGCAGCTCGAATTCTTTCCCCAGAAGCGATGAACAAACCTGAACACTTAGTAACTTGCTTTCCTAAATTCACTCATGTGAGTAATCTCCCTGACTTTGATGAGATTATCCATATAATTGCAAATGAACAGGATCATGATTTTAGGGCACATAACCCAGGACTTTGCATCTCAGAGTTCCCACCACATGCTTTTTCTCCTTTCTGAGAGATGTTCCATAAACTGAGGAACCTGCTTTGTCCTATATTGCCTATAAATTGCCAATTCCTTAAAAAGAAAAAAAAAAAAAAGAAAAAAAAGGTCCCTGGTTTTTAATGGTTCTATTTTTACAGAACACAAGAGCTATCTGACTGTTAATACAAGTATCTTATATGAGCATGCTTGATAATACTGGAAAAGCAGGGAGAGGGGCCTAAATACAAGCAGAGACAGTAGTCTTCTTTTATCTCACCAAAAAAAAAGAATTTTTTTTCCTCCATTGTTTTTAAAGAACATCAGAAAAGACAAACTGAAACAGAAACAAAAATCTTAACAGCAGAAGAATACACCTCTATAAAATTAGGCCATTAGTTCTGATTTAGATTAACCAGATGTCTCAAACAGGTCTGCGATGAAAAACAAGAAAAGCACAGCTTTTTGATTTAAGAAAAAAAGAAAGAGATGCATAGCATTTATGAATCTAAAAAAGTACAGCCTTGTGATCTAAGTCTTTTCGTCTTCTGCTTCCAACACCACCTTCAAACAGTGACCATTTTTCCCCCCGTGTTTGTCTGTGATGCGTTTCCAGAGGCAGAGGAACAAAAAGCTGCTTGATACCCCTCTTACAATAGAAAGGAGATGTGCCTGGCTGTGTGGGAGGAGCCGCTCGATTCTTCCATGTAGCGCTGGGTACACATGCTTCGAGCAGCATTAAGTGTTCCTGGGAGCAGGGAACAGAGTGTTCCAGCAGGATCTAACATACAGGCAAAGATAGAAAGCCATTTTCTTCACAATTACGCAACRCATTAATACAAGATCCCGAGCTTGCAGAGGATGAACCTACTGTTTCAGAACTTTTTCTTTCCTTTTCTTTTTCACATCTTAATTCACCTTTAAATTATTTAAGAGGACACACTGATTTTTTTCAAACATGATTTTTTCTAAATTCACTGCTTCCTAAAAGCCTGCTTATAAAAAATTACATAAGAAAAATAACAGTCACATAAAGCATCCCTTAAAGATCTGCATACAATGTCTTTGCAGCAACATTTTCTTCACCTTGGGTTTTTGTGCCCCACAACTCAGTTAGCAGTCAGTGGAGAGGGAACAAGTAGAAATTCATATGAGATAACAGGGGAGAAGGGAGAGCTAGAGCCGTGCACATCTCCACTATGGAACAAGAACATGGTGCTATGCTCCGCCATAAGCAGGTGGAGCCCCGCCAGCTGTCTCAGCCCTACTCTGATGCCACGTCATTGCAGCCAGCTCAGGCCCCGAAACTGCACTACTTCATACCAAGAAACCAACATGTGCAAGGCCAAGGCAGGGAATGTCGGCAGCGCATTCCTTTCCTCCGCGTAGACATGCCTTCATTGTTTCCACTCAGTTTTGTTACCCTGGAGCTATAGGGTATTTCCTGCAGTCATCTCCTCCCACCAGCTCAGGGCTTCAGTCTCATCTACCAGGCAGCATGGTTTCAGTAGAGCCTTGCCTGAGCTGGTGCTGCCAGCACCCAAACACTTCTGTTTCACATCAAATAAAAAAAAAAAAAAGGCAAAAAAAMCAACAACAAAAAACTTTGACAATTTTTTCCCCCCAGAAAATTCCAGATCTGTTCAAAGCTACCTCCAAGTGTGGATGCATACCCTCTGGATTTTCTATATTGATATCACAGTATAAAGAAGTGACTAGGGATGTCCAGGAGTGATCATTGGAGAGCTCCTTCAGTTGCTAYAGTCCTAGAGGAAATGATCTGGCTGTCAGTTATGCAATTTCCTACTTCATATCAAAGGCAAATTCACTAGTTTATATAAAGGTGGCTTAGTAATAGCTGGTATTTCCTGAAGACTGCTCATCTTTTTCTTTTTTAAGGTAGTAGAATCTACAGAAAGAGTGATTGAAACCTGGATTTTTCATGTACTTGTTTTAAGTCGCTAAACTACTGCAGTGATTTCAACACAAAACAGACAGTCTTAGAATCATAAACCAAACCTTATTTTTCTGCTTTGTTGATTTAACCTTGATATTTCAGCCAATGGCCAAAAGTATAACAAGGATGAACTTCAGCTGCTCGAGATTTGAAGAGAAGAGTAGTTACAGCCCTCGGACTAACACAACAGCTACGAGGGCTCAATACCTCGGAGAGCTTTGATGATGTGAAGAATCCCACTTTCTCAGGGTGCAGATGGAGATTTCACCTTTTGCCAGTTCTCAGTGCATCTGATAACTGTGGATCTCATTTCATTTTTAATCTAATCATCTCAAATCACTTTGACCCTGTGTTTGTAAATGCCAGAAACTTGCTGTACCTTCTCCACTCCAGCTATAAAGTAGCTACACTGACCACAGAAATGCTTATGTCATCAGTGGAAGTTTTAGAACAAAGACAATAGCAGTTTTACTATTCCTGATAAAGGTAAACACCCTCCTCTGTGAAGACAGAGACATAAAAGATTACCTGTAGTAAATAAAGGTATGGATGGTCACATAAAAATGCAATAGTGTTGCTCATTAACTCCAAAGATTGGAGACCAAGCAGATGTTTAATGGAGGGTGGAGGAGAATTTTACATGTACTCATTTCTGAAGCAAATGAAACAAAGGCAGTGGAGTATTTTTGGTTTATAACTGCCATGAGTCCTTTCCAAATATTTTTACAGTTATCATTACTAACTTCTTCGTTGATTATATATCAGTCATGCTAACTTCTTGAAAAGAAGGTGACCAGCCATACCTTCCTGTTCTGGAAGCATAAGGTCAACACATTATTCTGCACTAATGTCAGCTGTTTGCTGGTGGGTACACTTCCCAAATTCAACAGGCTTTCTGCTGATGGCAGAAGAGTTTTTCCATGGACTTCTGTGGAAAGAGGGTAAGATTTTACAACATTTTTCACTGTGCTGAATGATTTAGAAACCTTTCCTTTAAAATTTACCAAGCCAATTTTCTTTTCCTTCACCTGGCTTTTGACCTATTGACTGACATTCATGCTTGTTGTTTTTCTCAGTTTTAACTGACAAAACATCAAAATGTTGGGAAATAGATGAGTTCCTTCTTGCCAATAGCAGAGTATGAGATCAGGCGTTGGGGAGAGGCAGAGTCCAGAGGATGCCTGTTAGGAACTCTATCTTGGCAGTAGCCCTTTAGCGTGTAGCTATAAGAAGTCCTAGGACTGGAGAACTTTGGTTACCCCATGCATGTGACAAATGGGTTTAAAACCTATCAAAATTATTGAAATACTGAAGGGTGAATTCAAAGGGAGTTAGGCATATACATTATTGTAAGAGCAATTATTTTTATTTCTAGAGTGGTTGAATGAAGTTTCTCCCTTGCAAATCGGGCAACACAAACCGCAATGAATGTCATCCCTTTGCTAACTTGAATTATTTGAATCCCTCTACCAATACTAAAAAGAACTGAAACCCTTTTTTTAAAATTGATGCCAAAATAGTTAAGGTTTTGAATGGCATATTTTGTTATAAAAAACAAGAAATGTTAAACTTTAAAAACGGTATTGAAAACATGGAATACAGCACTGATAAAACACAGTTCAATGGACACTTTCCTCAACAAGTTGTTCACAATTTAGATGCAAACAGAAAATTAAATTCTAAAGAAGTTTGAAAATGTTTTTGGTTAACAGACTTTAAAGTTTTACTATTAAATTGGGACTATTCTATTAACACAAATACAGTCCTACTCCATAAGAGGAAGAAATCCGTTTCTACTTTTCAGTTTCATACGCACAGGTAGTACTTTGAAGAGAATCAAGAATGTCCTCTGGAAAAAAAAAATAAATAATTGTAAGCACTCTTCAACTTGCCAGGACAGAAAGCAAAGACAATGTATAACTGCAAGTACTGAAGCATTTCAAATTTATTTAGGTATGTCGTTTGTACATCCCAGAGCTCATAAAAGATGGGTAATTGTTTTTACCTCCACTTAGCAAAGCCTTTTATGAAAAGGAAAGGGAAGGGAAGGGAAGGGAAGGCAAGGCAAGGCAAGGCAAGGCAAGGCAAGGCAAGGCAAGG
>JASVER010000153.1:33874-58675 GCA_030449065.1 Oceanodroma leucorhoa | reverse complement strand
AGAAGAGAAGAGAAGAGAAAAGAAAAGAAAATAGAAAATAAAAGAAAAGAGAAAAGAGAAGAAAAGAGAAGAAAAGAGAAGAAAATAAAAGAGAAAAGAAGAAAAAAGAAAAGAGAAGAAAAGAGAAGAAAAGAGAAGAGAAGAAAAGAAAAGAAAAGAGAAAAGAAAAGAAGAAAAGAAAAGAAAAGAAAAGAAAAAAGAAAAGAAAAGAAAAGAAAAGAAAAGAAAAGAAAAGAAAAGAAAAGAAAAAAGAGAAAAGGTCAGCCCTTTCCTCCTCTCAAATTTGTGCAGGCTCCCTCATACCCCCTCTGCTTGGCCCCAGCTCTAACTGGCTCCCCCCAGAGATGAGGGGACATTGGGCTAATGACCAACGCCCCCCGCCCCGCTGCCTGTGGGAGAGCTGCAGAGGGCTTGGTTAGCACAAGCTGCCTCCATAGGCATGCACAGAAGGAAAAGCCAGGACAGGAGAGCCTTTTTGTTCCTGTATGATTCCCCTTTAACCCCTGATTAACTAACACTCCTTTAGCCTGTGATGCATTTCCTCACCCTGAATTACAACACATGGCCCTGTCCACGAGGCCACGCAGTAGCTGTGCCTGTGTGCTGTGGCCCAAGAGAAGCAAATCTGCAGAGTGAAACTTTTGGTGCTGAGGACCCAAACCGCACAATATACAGCTTCTGGAGTCTGGTCCTGTGGGCTCTATGTGACCACCTCTATCCTGGTCCCATGGGCTGTATGTGCATTAGTGGACGGAGCACATTAGGTGTGTGGTCCTTCACAAGGGTGGTGTGCGTCAGGCTACTTATGCTTTGTGAGCACAGAGAAAGGCGTCACTGCGGTGGTAGGAGTGAGCTCCAAGTGTGGGGCCAGCCATGGAGAGCCGCGAGACCGACGGGACAGATGGATGTCGGTCACCTCAGAATATTTTTGCTGCCTGCTTGTGACAGCAGTGCTGGTGTAATGGAGGATCTGGGCTTTTAGCAGCAATCAGGTCCACCTTGCAGCTGATAACGTGACTGTCTAAATATATCAGTGRTTAGGACTACCCTGCATAGATTAAAGTCACAGCTCTGTATCTCCCATCTGAGGCACAACAGTTGGCCTGATGACAGCACAAACATGAACTCTGTGACCTGTTTTTCCAAACTGTTTTTTAGAGCATGCTTTAAATATAGTGGGTCACTGACTGTATTAGTGGATCGCAACAAATGCAATCCCTCCAAGGATGGCTTCCTTAAACTCCATAAATTGCACTAGGGTGGAGCAGGCTACATGATTAGGAGGTCATTCCTTTAATGTTTCAAGTGCCTCTAAGTGTGCCACCTTGTATTATTCACAAAAAAAAAAAAAAACACAACCCACAAAAAATCCACAGAAATATGTGTATAAAGCTTAAAGCATCAACAAAAGCTTTAAGCAAAAGCAAAAGCTCAAATTCAAGCATTTCATTTTACCACCACTATAGCAATGATGCATAAGATACCCTGTTTTGTTATAATACCACCTCTTCTTGTAAAGGGGCCTCAGTTAGCTGTCTTACACATTTCAGGGGACAGAAACTGATCCTGTGATGCTGAACAAGCCATTCTAATTGCTTGTCTGTCCAGAGCTGAATTTAAGGCATTGCTGCCTTGACAAACAGGAGTCCCTTTGCGCTCGCTTAGAAATCCCCAATATAATTATAGAAGATTCAATTCTTCCTGTATTTTTCCCTAGGCAATGACCTGCTTTGCTTGTATGGCAAAATCAACTCCGATTTTATCAACCAGAGGATAACAAAGTTACCTTATCTTTTTCAGATAAATACAACTGGGAATTGCAAAAAGAAAAAAAGACCTTATTCCTTTAATTGTTCACCATTTTAGCATGAAGAAGCTACACATAGGGGAGCCTTGAAACTTCTTCCATGTTCATACCCTTTAATTCAATTAAGGCCCAAAGCTAAAGCAAAGAGTTAGCAAGAGTCAGATACTATTGCTACTGATAATGTAACTGCCAAAAAAAATTAATGGCATATAAACAATTCAAGTAGCTGTTTTGTTAGGAGATTCTCCTTCTGAAGCAGGTTAGTTGGCCTAGTAGATGACAAAATTATGGATRAATTCCTCACTCGCTTTCTTCAGTCTTTGATTTAAAATAGGCCACTGGATTTAGGCACTTGAGGTGCAAAGAAGTATTTATATTTTCTAAATGGCCTTCTGTGATCTGAAGAGATCAATGGCATACATTTTACTTGCATTGCCTGTGTTTGGAGCCCAGGGGGAAAACAAAAGCACAAATAATGGATTGATTTAGATGTAATTTGAGATTGCAGTCTAAGGATTTCAGACACATTTTGAGGACGTGTGAGAGGTCATGTAAAGACCCAACCGCATGTGGATTTTTTGTATGGTCAAAGTATTGGCTGCCAAATGTGTGGCTTTAAAGAAAATGGAATGTAGGCTTAAAATCATTAATGTAGCCAAAGGAAAGGATCATGGGCCTGATCCTGAGCCCTAAAAAGTGAGTGACAAAAAACAGGCAATAGGAAAGCAGAAAAATATTTTACTGAATTAAAAAAGAAAAGCGCAGTCATGATGAATACTCTCACACTGATACATTTTCATGTAGGACCAAAGAAAGAACTCAGAAACACCTATTCTGACTCAGAGAAGAAAAAAAAAAGAAAATACATAAAATGAAAAAACACACAGAAAATTATGTCTAAAAAATCCTATCGCCTGAAACCCATGAAAATACCTAGATCTGTTGAAAATACATGAAGAAGTGATTTTTCATGATCAAGAAAAGATACTGAAATACTTGACAGTGTATATTTGAGGAGCTGCATTTTTCTCAGGCATGTTTAATTAAATAATGACAAAAAAAGAGAAGCATGGACAATGTTGGCTGTACACATTTGGGATGACTGGACTAAAAAAGACATCAAATTCTCACCTCCTAGCAGAAGTCAGGTAGCAGCTGTAACTCAAGCACCTATATACAGATCCTCTCTCACAACAGGGATTTAGAAATGAACATAGCTTTATCTGCTCTCACTTGCA
This sequence comes from Oceanodroma leucorhoa, assembly GCA_030449065.1. NCBI lineage: Eukaryota > Metazoa > Chordata > Aves > Procellariiformes > Oceanodroma > Oceanodroma leucorhoa. Next base: position 55,630 of record JASVER010000153.1, on the reverse strand, counting down.
GCTCTCGAATGCTGCTTTGGGTCAAGTTAATCAGAGACATTGGCAAGCCGGTTTGCTTGCCATCTTCTCCCAGAAACTCTTGAGTCACAGAGTATCTCAAAATAAGGGTGAGGTGAGAGGGAGGAACCTTCTCCCTATGCAATACATGCAAATGCCCAACATCCAATTTTGGCAGGATCTTCTTAGGAAACCAGTGTCCTGTGGACCTTGCTCTCCTGTAGGAGCATTGTATGAGAAATAATTCACCTCTAGTGAAAAAGCTGGCTCTTGGACTTCACTGCACCTCCTTAGGATGTCCATCCACGCTGCCTGACCTCATTAATCTTGTTTTTCATGGTCACTGTAGTGTGCAGTTATTCCATTAACATTGTAGTGCTGCCCGAGGCTGCTTTAATGTATGCTCTATTCTATATTTGCCTAATTTATTTAGGCATTTGTAGTGCATTGACCACTGCAGGGTCTCTCTTTCTATGGGCAAATGAGGAGACCATATGGCGTGGAACTGTGAGCTATTGACTGTGCTCCTGGGAAGCCCTGTAAAAGGGCACGGATACTCCGGCACAGCAGTTCTACACACCAGCTCAATTAAAAAAAATATTTCAAAAATTGCAACGATTTTCCACATAGGGAACACTTTATATACATTTATGCCTATGCATACTGTGCACTGCAGGAAGGGAAGGGAGAAAGTGCCTACAGCCTGTAAGAGGTGTTTAAACCCCCTGACAAATTTGGCATCCAGCTTAAAGAGTAGATGTTGCAGAGCTCAGAAGCAAACCACATTATATGATAATGCAGGGAGCAACACACAGTTCACTCACTGTACATTCTATTTTCTGTCATTTTTAGAGGGAACAATAGAACTAGCCAGATTCAGCAAACAAAGTAAAAAACTGTGACAAGGTGTTAACAGAGATAGGGCTTCTTTCCATGAGATCCTCTCTTCTGCATTTCATATATATACATACATTTCCTTGCTTGGAACTAAAGGTCATAATTCTTTTATGCTTTTTGCTCATGTATTCATGTCCTCTTTCTTTAGGAACACAGAAAAGCACAAGATGCCAACTGACAGACAAGCATGAGAATKCTTTCTTTTAATTACACTTAGGTTTAATATATGCTGGTGCAAGTTGTGAATCAAATATAAATTATTTTGTTTTGCAAGAATACATAAGCATCATCTACTACTGAAATAATTTTTAATATTAAATTGCTTCACATCCAATCCTTATTAGCATCTTAGTTTTATTATTAACTGTATTTAGTTGAACAAAAGTGGAGGGAAAGCCTGATACGTTAATGTTTCATTCTTTTATCATCAATGTTTAACTTGTATTCCATGTTTAATGGATAGTCGTCAGATGGTACCTCTAATTCATTCTCAGTTGTTTTCCTTATGTTAAGAAAAAGATTATGGATTTTTGATGACAGTATTCAGAAATGGCTAGTGACTTTGGGTGCCAGATTTGAGACCCTTTATCTTTAACAGATGTACCCATGGTTACTGTGAATACAGTTCACACACTAAAGAACTAGCAGGATAGTAATAGTGAGAATGAGAAACTAATTCACTCCAAATCTAGGAAAATTAAAGATCAGGCAGTCTGCCTTTAGTTTAAGTGTTAAAACATCCACTCATCTCCAAAGTAAGCTGGGACAGCACGGCTCAAAGTAATGAAAAGCCAGCCCAAGCTTGAACTAAGTATCCATCACCCCTCTGCCGCTGTCATTACATGTGCCGTTGTTGCAGACACAGAGAAGACATGCTTTTAGACGAGGGAGCAGCTACCAGCTCACAGCCCTGCCTTGACCATTTGTCCCTCAATAACGGCAAGGAACAAGGCAACTGGTAGAACAGAGCTGAGTGCTGCTAGACGGGTGATACCCTGAGACGCTCAAAAGCTTGTTCAAATTGTTTTATGGCACCAAAGTATCCTCTGAAATAATTTGAATTATAAACAGTGAAAGTTTATTGCTAAACCAGTTATTGCTTCTGAGCCACAGGGGGCATCTGAACAGGGAGGGAAGAGCTGGAGCCGGGTGGAGAAGGAAAGAGTTTCTTACCAGCGTGTTGCCTGCGCAGCATCTCACGCAGCACAGAGAGCAGACGTTTCCTGAGGGAAGGAGAGCCCTTACCTATTCAGGACCTATTTAGCTACCAGCGCTGGTCAGCCTGGTGCTGGGCACAGGTGGGCTGCAAGGGGAAGGGGACACCATGGCAATACGAGAGGAGGGAAGTAGAAATATTTACCCCTTTCCCCAGATCCATTTTCATCTACAGTATCACATATAACTTCATCCTCCCATGTGATTCTGACTTCAGTTCTAGGTGGAGCTCCTAGAGGTGAGGAAATACTGAGAAAGTGTTGAAAGTCCAAAAGTGGTGTTTACAGCTTGTATGTCCTGAGGGAACTGAGTTCATCCTCTCATAGCTGTAAAACCTGGGAGAAAAGTCCACAAGTAGACATGTGCACACCACAGTGTTGTGTGGCCCCTACACCATAGGGTCGTATGGAGATAAGTTTTGCTGGAGAACTGACCCTTCCCACTGATTCAGGTCAAGAGAGAAACCATCCTCTTGGGGGGAAGTTCCAGATTCCAGRAATAATGCATAAACTAAGCTCTTGCCATTATACTGTACAGAGAAAAGAAGTTAAAAAACTGCTGTACATTATAGCTCCCCTAACATGACTGACTGGGTCTCCAGAGCAAATCAGCCAGTCCATTGTCCCATCTGCAGTTCCAGCCTGAGACAGATTCTGGGTCATCAGAGAACCCAAATACGGCCACTTGTCCCACCGATAGGAATGTATTATCCTTAAGTCCCTGACTTTAACAGTACCAGTGTGTTCTTGGAACAGGAAAATGTATTTACTCAGAAACGGAAGTCCAGAAATGTCATGAGCACCAGCTGATCCAAGCAAAAAACTGCTGTTCCCAAGTCTGAATAACCGTTGTATGCTTCTGCTGAGGGGACACTCCAGGGAAACACCATGAATAAAATTGCATCTTGTTTCAGCAAGACCTCCTGCCTCCGAACAGCTGAAAACATATTATCAGGGCAACAAGCGACAGCTTCAGCTCCAGATAAGCTGTATTCTATAAAGAAACCAACTCTGTGATGAAACACGGGAAAACCTGTATAACTGCATACGTTGCACAAAGTAAATTAACAATTTATAACTCATTCACATAATGCAGTTGCTCGCAGTAGGAAGCAGACAACAATACCATATTCACTGAAGCTTTAGGAAGACACTGTTTTCACTCTGCTTACAAGAAACAGTTGCTGTCAGAGGCCTAGAGGAAATTGTAGGTGTTAGCTAGCCTAACCGTTGTGGATTTGACTGTCAGTTTTGTTTCATATTGAGGTTGTGCATGCTTGCATGCACATCTAAGTGTCAGACTCCTTAAATGCACTGCAACTCAACTCATGTTAACGAGAGCTTCATAAGCGTGTCTTTAGGTGTTCTCCCAGCCAAACCAGCTTTAATCAAAGTCTTTCCTCAGCCTCGTCCTCAGTAACAAAAATACACCTGTACTTTCCTCTTACCCCCAGTGTTGTCAGAGCTCTGACTTGATGGTCTGAGATAAAATGTGTAAACACACGTTCGCATGCAAAACGATACCGGCTCTTACTTCATGAATGTCAGTGTTTGTCTTTGGAAACTTGTTTGAGTTGCTTGTTTCCTGTCTGAACTTTGTGGAGGTGTCTCACGGCGCGACTTGGGGTGAGTGAGTGATACGGCATGCAACACAAATATGCCCAAATCAGTGAAATATTTGCTGACACTTATATTTGCTTGAAATATAAGAACTTAAAACAAGTTCTCTCTCTATTTACTTTTTTTCCTCCTCTTTCACCTGAAGTTAAGTGGTACCATAGTAAAAGAGCTGTATGCACGGTGGAACTTAATTCAGAAATAAAGCATTTGGCTAGTTCCATGATATGTTATTATTTTGCAGGGTGTTTAAGTTGCTGAATGATTATACAGGAATTTAGACATCCATACAGTATTTGCCACAATTAATTCAATATTCTTTTCTCTCTCTTACATTCAGTACATAAAGAACATTAATTTCTGACCTATATAAATGGTATACGAAAACAGTCTCCCCCACCTTTTCCAAAGTTTAATCCAACAATCAAAAATGACAACAGCATAGATAAGCACAAATGTCAGCCAGCTGCACACTAGCACAGACATGTTTCATGGAGGAGGTGGTAACAACTCGCACTTTTTTACAGAAAGAAGGCTGATGTATAGTCATGTTTGCTTTCCAATATATAATTTCTTAAAAATTTGTATTGCTCAGTTAAAAACAAAATAAAACAAGCAAGCTTCAAGTGACCCTTCAGTTTTCTAGATCACCATTTGTTATCTTGAAATAACGCATGCACACACACGCACACATGCTCTCACAAGCAGAGGTAAACTTTCTAAATACTAGCAGATTTTCCTAGTGCTCAATTGCTCTTGTTACAAAGCGTGCTCGCTAAGGTGGAATGAATATTTCAAGTCAAATGTAGCGATTTTTCTTAAACTAGACTGAAACTTTCCCCTCAGAGCCCAAGCACTGGGAAAGCATGGAAAGTGAAAAAATAAGGATTGCTCTTTGGGGAGGGGGTGGCTGGCTTCCAAGGGCACAAAGAAAGTACATGTCAGAGCAGCTGCAAACGCTTGAACTGGGATTCAAGCACACAACCGCAGCCCTCATGGTGATTAAGGAATAAGTTAACTCTCTGTAGAAAGATCTATTATTTATAACATGCACTGCTCWGCACTGTACAACCAAGGAGGGAAGCACCAACTCGGCTCCTTTTCGCCAGTCTTAAATTTATCAGCAGCTCTCTGATCGTTCCCAGCACACACTGCACTTGAAGCTCAGACACCTGGTTATACTAGCTTTCTTAATCACGCATTTTAAATGTATTCCTCCTCTGATTTTATGCTTTCAAACCAGTTCAGCTATCACCTGATTGCAGTTTACACACAACCCTAATCAACATATTACAGCTTGGGAACTGCTGTGCCATGTCATTCCATTAAAAGGAAACAAGCTGTTCCTGTGATGCATCTGATTGCTTGTTCACATGGCAAAGTTAAACCCTTACAAAAAAAAAAAAAAAAAGGTAAAAAAAAGCAACTATTAAACACTTTTTGAACTGTGCAGCCATATGAGGTTAAGCCTTTCCCACCCCCTGCATAATGACGCTCACATTATGCCTCTGGAAACCTGTCCAGGTGTGCTTCCCACTGCCTGGAATCACGGGGTTGGTGGAGACAGGTTCTTGAAACCGCTGACATTGGCTTTCAATACACTCCTTATTTCCAAGTAAATATTCTGCAAGCGTGTGATTTTTTGGCACTACCTTAACTATTGTGGCATTGCCCCGAAGGACAGACTAACCCAGTTTAAAATAAGTGTATTTAATAGTGCAGAGCTCTATAGCCTGTCTAGTAGGACTTTAACCATGGCTTTGTAAATGATTTCAAAACCAAGTTACAAACCAAAGTAAATTTTTGGTTGACTATTTTTTAATAATAATTTAAAGGTTGTTTTGCAGGTTTTTGTTTCTGCAAAGTGTACAGGTTTACCTAACTGTAAGCATATTTGTGAAGGCATCAAATTTAATTTTTGCTTTTGAATCAGAACATAAGTTACTGTTTTAAGAAAGATTTTTATATTGAGCTTGCTCAAAGTATATGCAGCCAAGAGGAACACTGACCATCCCTCCCTCCTACCCACACACAGAAACCCATATACTATGGCCAGATCTAGTAAACGTTGTTTCAGGGGGAGTTCATTTCAACTTCTTTAGTTTATGTCCAGCACATTTGTTGTGTTTTATGTCAATGGCCATGCACTACTGGACAGGAGATTCAAATGGTTAATGGAAAGTACTTAGTTTTTAGTTTATGTACTAATAATGAAACATACTGTAAGTATGCACGTTACTCCGTCAATGTTTTTAACACAGTAAGAAAAATAATTCTCCTCAGCAAGAAAATAGTGCTGAAATTATTCAACATGGACAAAAATTACCCAAATAGAGTTGTAAGACTGTTCAAAGGGTTTCATAATGAAACCAAAAACATGCCCAGTTTGGAATTTCTTCCATGACCAACATTTGGACTGGGCATGCTGTAAGGTCCATATGCTTCTTTCAAAGATTCCACACTGGATTTTAGCTATGCTTCTTGTGAGCCATTTCATAACCAAATGATGGGAAACCTGTGGTTTTACAGTCTAAGCAAAATCTAGTGATTTTGAAAAATGATGAGACCAAGACTCCAAAAACAGACCCAGGGTCAGTCTCCAAGTACGGAGTGTTAAGACCCAGCATAGTGCTTCTTGCTGGACCCAGATTTTCCTTCCTTCATGTTCCTGGTGAAGGACAGATAGAAAGTGATTTTGGCAGCTAAGTTAGAACCATTAAATATTGTCACAGTAATCTTTTTTCCAACCATTTTGTTCTGGTGGTAATGATGTTGCCCCAATTCCTGTATTAATCCTGCATTTTTGTTTCACATTTGGTGACGGGACGATGAGATATCCCTGAATAACATGCAAATACGAGTTTGTATTTGCACACTACTGGTTTTTTTGCCCATTAGTATTCTTTAAAACAGAAGAGGATTTTTCTTTGTTAGTACATTGATCTACAAAAACGTAAGAATGGAACAATATTGCYATTATTTGGATTACATAAAGAATTCAGAAAAATGTATGAGATTATCCTGTTGTCTTGTGTATGTAAGGTATGAACTAAATTTTGTTAACTGACTGGCATTCTATGTCTTCTTTCAATGGGGACTAATAAAGACTATTGGAAAACTACTCAAAGCCACTACAAATGCAGAATGGACTAGGCCAGTAAGTCAAGGAAAAATACAGTTTTTCTCCTTGAAGACTCACCTTTGAAGTAACTATATTGGCCTAAGTGCAGCCCGGACAATTTTAACTGTTCCTCTTGCTAAGTGACCGTGAAGCCTTTGCCTCCATCTGCAAAAACAACCGAGTGGCAATTGCGCTATCAGAGCTCTGGTGTTTGAGAGAGTCTCAAATACTTGCTGATGGGTATGGAGACAATAAATGAGAATTTGTTTTCCCAGTATGCTTGTTTTTTTAAGGGAGAACTGGTCCTCAGGAGACAGGTGTCTAGACCAGGGAAACATCATTAAGTAGCCCACCATCTGACAAAGCAGATAGCATAGGCATAGCCTCACCCTGATCAGTCAGACAAAGCTTCACAAAATCCTAATTTTGCCCCATCAGCAAGATATAATTTATGTCAGGATACAGACAGCAGAAAGGTTGTACACAGATGGAAACTGGGTCAATCAAAGGTGAAGAAGCACAAGAGGAAGTGTTTAGCTGCTATCACTTTTTGAAGATAAGGTTATCTGAAGTCTTGCATTTTCAGTTGTTTATAGATGCATCTTACTATTTGGTTCAAATATGTACTAGACACCACCAAATAATTAAGCAAGTGAGACTTATTATTGTTGTTTGCAAAGCTGATTACAGAGGACAGATATTGCTTGTTAATCTTTTCCCATTCCGTGATTATACGTTTAGAATATATGCTCCTGCATCTCTTTTCAGAGCACAGATGCTAAAACCACAGGACATCGTTTTAATCCTCAGGTACTGTCACAGCTATGGATCCAACTGGTTTTATTCCAGGTAACTGCAATATGCCTACTTGCAAAACCATAATTGAGGTAACCATCATCTAAGCAAATAATGTTTTAGCTGACCCATGCACAAAATAAATCCGTCTCCTTTAGATATTAAGCTTATAGTCTCTTATCGCCTTACATGATGGGAGGTAGGGGCAGTTCAGGAGTTTGTCCAGTTCTGGTAGCAGGACACAAAATGTGGAGCTTATCTGACTCGAATGGAGCCAGACTTTGACCCTGGCTTGCAGGGAAACTCAGCTATTGCCAGAGCTGCAGATGACTCTATTATTTTAGCTGCAAACCCTGTGGAGGAAAAAAATAAATAAAAAGCTCCTGAATCAGATAGAAAGTTTCAGATCCTGAGCTGCAGTAAGGATCAAGTGTGCTGAAACAGCCAGTTTTACCTAGTGATAGAGAGCAACTCGTAAGGTAGCAAATGAGGAATGCAAGCACATTTAAAGCATTTGCTTCCATTTGGAAGGGAAACCTAAAGTACATACTTCTCCAGTTCAAGCCTTTAAAGGAAATATTTATGGCTTATGGCTGCAACTGGGTAGCATATTTAAAAGTATTTCTTAAAATAACAAGGGGGAAGCAGTTGTTAAATTGATTGTCCATTAATTAACAGGACTCTGGAAATAAAAATATTTTCCCAATAATTGCAAAATAATTAAAAAATATAAGCTGATTTAAAACTAGCTGATTAAAGAGTTGACAAGCTGTATTAGAGCATCCCAGCTACAACACTGCAAAATTCACAGAGAAGAGTAAATCTTTACTGCGCTGAGCACCTGAGGACGCACATCAGCCAGCAGCACGTGTGAGCGCTCTTTATTTACTTTCTGCTTCTACAGGTGTTCACAGAATATTGTTCCCACATCAGCTGGCAGAAAGGGCTGAAAGCACCCCAAACACTCCTGTGAGCACGTACTTCTACATAAACACAAGCCACACACGCGTGCACACCAGGCAGGTGCACACCAGGCAGGTGCACGCCTGCCTGTGCACGCAGCAGTGTTTGGCACTGGTTTGGTTTACCATCAGAAAGCGGCTCGTGTTAGTGTAGGGTCTGAGGTGTGGATCCGGTACCTCAGGTACCCAAACAAGGGCTCCTTTCTGTGCAGTCTTTCAGGCAGCAGAGCTGTCTGGCTGCCGCTTCAAGGGCAGCAGCCCTGTGCAAACACCCGGTTACCAGCATCACATACCCTGGGCATTAGTCACGGCACGTCGCGGGCTAGCATGTGTTCACACAAATAGCATAAAAGTCAACAAACACATAARAATCCTGCCAGTTGGTCTCATGTGAAAGTATCCAAACAGGAAGATGCATTTCCCATGGGACAGGAAGGACTGCAGGGCAGCTGCCAAGCTTCATCCGGCCTCCCGGGGCGGTGTTACCTGCCATTGCCGAATCCTCCCTGCTGAGCAGACCTACAGAAAGGCTGCTTCCGAAGCCGCCCATGCCCTCCAGCTCCAACCTAGCCCTGTGTCCACTTGGGTAGAGTTGTGGGCCACGCACAGGGCCTTGCCTCAGGAAATTCCCTACAGTGCCAGATCAGAGAAGAAGGGGATGTTTCCAGCCAGTTTTCYCCATATACTTCATTGTGCAGAGGCAGCATCATACTCTTGCTCCATGCAATCACCACCTGCACCCTGAACATTTTTTTCCTGGTTTCCTCTCAGACCCATCAGCATTGCTCTATATGCTTTCCAACGTGAGCCACTTGGTTTTTCATGGACAATTCCACAGCAAAAAGAACCTTGGATTTCTCATAGGGTTGCGGAAGTCCCCCAGCTTTACTTCTTCCTCTACTGTAAATCAACCACCCCTGAAGACCCTGGAGCAAAAAGTGCATACCCGAGAGATACGTTGCAACCTTTTATTGGTGCAGGGTGTTTGCTAGCGAAGATTTCTCCCAAGAAATGTAAAAAAGGCACAAGCCAGGAACATAAATTAGTTTACAAAAGACAATTTGTTAAAGCAGCAAGCCATTGGAACCCTTTCACTAGCCTCCATGACTCAAATCTAAACAGGCCGATAAAGTTATTCATTCTGCAAGAGAGTCATGTGTAAATACACTGCCACTATCACACTTCCAGCCCCAGTGCAGCCAGTCCAATGGCTTTTCTTATCCCAAGAGGCACCACCCGTCCAGACAAGGAGCAACACAAGTTCCTTCACACTTGTGGACTTGACAGTAAGCAGGCTGACACTACAAGGTGGATGGATAAAAACGAATCAAAAGAATGCCCTTTACAGCTGCTCTAGGTGATGGCAGAGGGAGGAGGAGGAAGAAGGGAGAGGTAACTGGGCTCGCTCCTGTGTTTGCATTAGGGTGAGCCTTTTATCTTTACACTTCACAGCTCACTGTGAGACCATTCCACTTAAATTTGGAAGGACATCATGCAACAGATTTTAGTCACTCATGGAGTCATTTAATCATTAGTACCAATGCCACAGCTGGGAGATCTATGGCCAAAGGATCAATATTTTAGACGTATGTCTGATTTTCAAAAGACACAGAGATACTGCCTATTTTATCTCTTCCGATTAAAAAAAAGAAAAATCTTTATCTGCGGAAACAAAGATAAAAAGACTTAAAGTTGTACCAGCACTGATTTTATATAGTTTTAAAATATTCCTATGTTTTATTCAGGATCAGTAGAGAGACATATTTCATATAACTTTTCTAGGTATATTACTTCAGAGCAGGAGCAGGGAAGAATGATTACATGCTCAATAGTACCAAAATCATGTCGTTTCAGCAGAACATTAATTAATTTTTTGACCCTTCGGTCTCTCTGACCCAGTTCTGAGAAGCTTATTGCTGTTGTCAGGTCAGAACTTGTTTCAAAAAGCCAAGTGTTAACTTTCCACTTACAGATTATGCTGGCAGGAGTCTGTCTGCTTACATAGGATGTCTTTGTCCTTGACCTGCATTATTTCTATAGTTCTCTAGGGCAGAAAGAAGGAATTAGCCTTCCAACACAATTTATAGATGACATTGATCAGTGGGATAAAAATCCACGGCTGATTAGTTCTGCCTTCTTTAGGACTTAATGAGAAAATAAACCTTCCTTTTAATGAGATGAATAATATAAAAAATGTTTTCTGGGAAATAGATAAGATGCTCTATTGCAAAAATTATACATAAAAGTAAAGTGCCTGAAAACCCATAGAAATTATAAGTCTCAGTAAATAGGATGGATAATCAGAGGCCCCTGGGATTCTCCTGCATGGTGGGGTAAGCTTGTTCTCCCTTCCATAACAGACCTACACCCAAGCCTATTTTTTTAGAGAATGCTAAAATGGCATTGAAGACAGTCAAGAAAACCATTCCATTTTGTGGTGTATTGTGGTAATTTAACCTTTAGTCTGTATGGAATATTATACAGGAAAAACACATTTGATGTAGAGCTTACCCCTTAAATGGGAGCATCAATTGTAAATACTTGAAGCTAATCTCAAATGGCAAGAGAGATAGGCACAGGTAAAGGCGCATGCCAAGTACATATATTTTTAGAGAGCACAAATAGTTATATGTTACATACACCACCAACACCAACACCACCCCTCAAAAAAAACCCCAAAACTAAGAAGTTTGGTATCAGTTAAGCCATTGCTTTCCAGAGTGAAGTCTCTACATTTTTAGAAACATCATGCTCTCTTGAGAAGTGCTGCAATTTGGATCCCAGAAACTGAGGCACTTCTCAAGTTATAGATGTTATTGAAACACAGACTTTGTGTAACTTCATATATTGTATGTGCTTTTTTCCCCTCTCAGGCCAAATACATTGCTGTAGATGTGTTGTCATTAACTAAAATAGTTACTTTATGGTATGTGAATTGGGAAGGTGAATTGTTTCATACAAAACAATTTCCTATTATAAATGTATGTGTCAAAGTTATAAATGCTATTCATAAAAAGCAGCTGAAGTCACCCAAATAAATACAACGGTAAGGTATGGCAAAAATACAGCACTGGTCAGTTTTGCTTGTGATTCTATATTTGGGTTTACTTACATATATAATTTTTCTGCATTGGGTCAAATAAAACAGTATTGCCTTTAGGAATTTGTATTTTTTTCAAACCTGGAAGTGGAGGAACTGCTTTTCTATGTTTATTTCTGAGGGGAACCTAAAAAATTAAGATGCTGCACAGCAGTTGCACAGCAGCATGGTATTTCAGGGAGCACAGAACAGAGGAGAAGAGACAGTGGATTTATCTGAGGTTCAGCTGTACATCCTTCTGTACTACGACATTAGTCTTACTAAAGGATGTAATGAGCTCCCTAGATGTAGGAGTGAGACCATGCACAGATGCAAAGGAAAAGCTGTTATTCTCTTCCAAAATGGCAACCTGTCCTGTCACTACTTTGCTTTCAGCTTCCCTCAGTCCCTTCTTCCTTGTACATATATCTTTTAATTGTTAGGCTTTAAGTGCAGATTCTGCTTAACCTGAGTTCACTAAGAAAGTTTTGCCCAGTCAGCCCTTTCAGCTTTCATGTCTTTGGCCAAAGAAATCAGCAGATCAGTTTGCTTGTATTCCCCCACCCCCCCATGGGTATTACTTACAATGGAGAACTAAAGATCTCATTTCCAAGGGGCTTCTTTGCAAAGACAGTTGCTGCCTGGCACAGCTGTTACAGGACACCAAGGAAATCACGCCATGAAAATAATACTGCCAACTCTGGGTATACAACATATATATCATTCATACAGTGTTACAAGGAGGGTGGAATGGCACGTGGGGATAATTTTGAAGTCCACCTAGACTGTAAAAACGTGCCCTCTCCAGAATGTAGGGCACATCTGCATCTGTGTGCCTTGTGGCAGGGTAGGATGGGAAAGGGAGCACTGAAAACAGTGAAAGAGAAAAATAATAGCCCTCTTTAAAAAAAGACTTTGCACCCCATATGGCAGTGGATTATTACACTGCCGTCATTGGAGCCCCTTTCTGCTCTGTTTGTTCTGGAGTCATCTACAGAGAGCAGGGAAAGGACTGGATTAGCAAAGTGTGGCATGCTCCGTGCTGTCTCGGGAGCATTACTAATCTCATAATAATATCAACTGCAAGGCATCCCTCAGTGGTAAGAGGGCATGGAGCTAAAACAGACAAAGGGAAGAAGGATCACTAACACAAGACTGAGGCAGCAAAACAATAAATGAAACAGGATCAAGAGGCAGGAAAACCATGAAAGGGGAGAAATATTAGAAGATGAGAAGGCAGAGAGGTTGCAAAAATAGGCACAAGAAAACAAACACAATTTTATACCAGAGTAAAAGGCTCATGACATCCCAAAGGACCCCCAGTTCTTTTGGCACCTTTTCGATGACAGTAGGACTAACTACTGTGTCACATCAGTGCTGAGCTGCAAATAGTCATCTCACACCGACTTTTAATCACTGACACCTCAAATTCAGAATAGCACAGCAAGAGAGCCCAAGAGCTCTGCAAATCGTACAGTGGCCATACAAGGACATAATCACCTTCCTCTGGTGAATTTACAGAGCAGCTGCTCTATAAGGCCCCAGTGCTTAAGTATGAATAACGTGTTTTTAGGAACACTGCTCGGTATTGAGGAAGATTACCATGCATGTCCTTAGCTGTGAACACCAGGAGATTAAAGAGCTGTTCTGCTTGACCTTTATTGTAGAAGAGAGAGGATTTTGGAAAGAAAAGTGTTATTATTTATATGTCCCATTTTATAGTCTACACAAGGCTTTTCCAGCTCATGCAGCTGTGTTTGACTGTAGGAGAGAGGAGCGCTCAGACTTTATTCTAGCACTTTTCATACCTAAGGGGATGTGATGTAGGCCTCCCTGGTGCAAATACATGTCTAAAAAAGAAATCACTAAAGATTGCTTTCCCTGCCTTTTCCTTGTAAGTGACACATTTAACAAAAATATTAGGCAATATGTTCATATACAGTTTTTCCCTGTTCTGGTCATCATCACTTAGGATCCTGCAGAAGTAGGGATTTATTTTGGCAATTTAGGAAAGGAAGATAAGTATCACATGTTAAAACCAACCTGGAGAGAAAAAAACTTTTCCCCACATACTCCCTGAGGTTTTACATTTACCCTGAAAGTGGTCTGCACACCCTTAGGGCAGGAAGAAGCCGGCTTCAGGGCTTGGAGATCGTTTCCTTTAGGTGGCAAGAAATAAGAAAGATCTACCTAAATGTTTATGAGTTCTGAATCGCTGTTTTGTTGGAAAAATTACAGGAATGAAATACATTGAGGATTTTTCTCTCTCTTTGTTTTATTGTGTTTCATACTATGCTAACAAATACTAGGTAGGAAAACAAACCAGGAACCTTTTAGTTTTGTGCATAGCAAAAATCCTCCTGTGGCCTCCAGAAAACTGGACAGACTAAGGAAAGTTCAAAAAGTAGCATCCATCAAAAATATATTTTGTCGTGATTTGAGATTTGGAAGGATCAGTACCATCCCAAGCTCAAAACCCAGAGCTACTGTTCCCAAAATACTCTAACAGCTTTAGTAGTGGTATTACCAGTGGATAAAACAGGGCACTGAGAAACAAGGTCCATCAGCCATTTAGAACAGAAGAGTAGAAAGTATGTAAACTGTTGGGAACACCATATCTTGAATTTCAATGAACCAAGGATTTTGAAAGCCCTGTTTGAGATATATTAATTGAGCCTGATTTTGGGGAAATGTTGGTCCCTGAAAATAAGTCCTTTTGAACGATTTGTAATGCAGCACTCGAGAGTTAAAGTAATCCTTTCTGTAATCACTGTGTCTAAACTCTGTAATACTGTAAAGACCTTCATATTTTAGTTGCAAAATAAACACTGAATCAAGCTTTGCAGTCTCTTAGTCACAAGTTGTCTCCAATTTCCAAAAGGAATTGAAGGTAATGAAACTATTTGCAGGAGGACAAGTTGCAGGAGAAGGCTTTAAATTAGAAGGGTCAGTAACATCTTAACAATTTTTATGCTACATTAAGCCAGAAAATTATTTCTGTGCTTGTCGTGGTTAACTTATAGAGAAAGCTTCAATACATATCTAACATAATAATAGTTTAAAAAAAACTTTAAAAATATGGATGAATTGAAAGAGTTCATGGTCAGCCATTATTAATGATTATCCTAAATAATAAATATAAACATATATTTTCACTTCAAAATTGGCATTTTCCAAACCGATCTCCATCACGTGATAGAAACAAAAACTTCTGAAATTGCAAAAAGTTAATATAGCTACATTTTCTATCTATGGGTGTTGCTAAGGATAGCCAAGATTTGGTCTCCATTTGTTCATGAAGAAAACAAGGAGTTACATCTGCAAACAGGCACGCCTGTATGTTATGAATAAATACTGGCAATTCAATAGGCTAATGCTTATGACTAAGAATTTGTGGTTTAAGCATCCTGAGATATACCTGAAACACCACCAGGTAGTGACTACCATAAGCAGCTTAGAACAAGAACTGTTTGCTCGTAGAGAGGAGGGAAAAGGAAGATGAGATGCCAGACACTGGTCATAGATTTTAAACCTCAAAAGACATTTAGCATCTCAGACTTCACTTTAGCCAGAATACCATAGCTAACACCTCCGCTCTAAATGAACATGCCTGGGTCTTTCTAACACCTCCCCTTTTTGGGTCATCCAAATGACTTTGTCCATAGTACCATGCTGTTCGCTGAAAAGGAAGAGTGATGTTTTAATAACTTAGTCATCTACATGATGCATCAGTTCCATGTAGAAACTTCCCTGAAGAATTTTGCCGACCAAGTATTAGTCAGARCTGAACAAAACATTTTGGAAACAGGTCCAAGCTAAAACCTCGTTCTACTGTCACCCATCTGGATGAAGTGAGGACCATAGTATTTGTTGTCCTTGCTTGCTTGCTTGCAAAAAAAAAAGGACTGCACAACATGTGGGCTGGCTTATGTCAGTGCAGCTGTGTATAGGAGGGTCATGGCAAATATCAGCTCCAGCCTGTTGAAAACATTGTCACTCTATATTATGTATTGAATCTATGACTGGTGGTATATTGCCATAACTTCACTGATTTCAATACCTCTGTGCCACGGGGAATCTAATTTGTTGGACTGTCATAGCCAAAATAATGTTTTCTGTCCATTATCCATGCAAGTACACAAACAAAATAAATAATATTCCAAAAAAAAAGAAGATGACAAGAAAAAGAACATATGAAACTTCACATGACCTAATTTGGATTAAATTTAGAAACACTTTTCTCCTCTTTGAGGTACATATGGAGGATATTTTCCCTGCCTCCAAGCCTTCTCCAAATATACAGGAGCTGCCTCATCTTACACTCAGACTTGCATGGGTGACAGTCTTACCATGATTGATTACCCTAGGGTCACACTTGAAACAAAAGCTATAGAAGCATTTGTTCATGCAATGACACAAATCCACATTCTTTTTTATCTTCCTGCCCTTTAAGTATTCTCATTTCCTTCATTAGGAACCTTTGTCTGAGACCACATCTTTCACTTTACAAAGTCTAACTGAGAGACATTTTTCCCTTCTATTATGTTAGTTATCCTTTATCCTCTACTATTACTCAGAAAGTATATAAATAAAAATCACACTTCCCAAATAATATACAACAAAGAAAAATAACAGACTTCTCACTTAGTCATTGAATTATTTGCCTTCTTCCAATGGTCAACAAATTCTTGATGGAAATATTCTGGTGATTCATTTCTTCCTTGTTGTCATCCCAGGGAATAATTTCCCTGCTCTCTTTCACCTTAAGATACAAAGCTCCCTTGTTTGTTTCAAGGGGCTGGTTGGCTGGTTTGGTTTTGGATACCGTGCCACTGAAATACACTTATAAGTAGATGATGTGATCAATTCTATGAAGCGGATAAGCATGAAGTTCAATGATTTAAAATATTCCACTTGAGGTCAGCCAGGGTTTGCAGAGTGTCAGGGATGATTTCAGTGTGCGCCCCTGACTTGGGCTTTGGTACAGATGCATCCCTGCACTTTCAGTTGTTATGCCAAGTATTCAAGCTCAGAAATCCCTCCTTTTGCAAATATGTATGTGCAACTCCATCCATTTCAGTGGAGCTTTACTTACATTTAATGAAGTTTTGAACATCTGAATTTTCAAATGCAAGCTTCAAACACTTCATTTCAAGAACCATCCACCTGGATTAGCTAATTAGCACTGAGCTTTTTGGTGATGACTAGATCTTCACAGATTTTCACATAGTGCCATTTCTCTGCAGTTACCTAGTGTCAATAACATTCAGGATAAATCATTCGCCTATAAATATTTTTATGCCTGATTATATCCAGCTCCTGTAGATCAGTCATTATGAGCACATTACAAATCTTTGCTTCTTTGCTTTGGACTGGAGAAGTCTATGTCTGACCCTGACAGTTCCTCATGAGTACCAATCCAGAAATTTCCCTTAGATATAACCAGACAGCTATTTCCCTGAAATCTGTATGAGACTCACTGAAGATTTGTTTTATGAAAGAACATATGCACAAACCCCCTTAATAACAAGTAGATTTTTCTGTTATTTTCTACTGAACAAAAAAAGCACATTTCCTATAATGAGGGGAAAACGCAATCTAATTTTCCTAAGTACTACTTAGTCCCTTGTTAATTTTTGCAGTAGGAATGAGAACAGCAGCATACAGTACCACACAGACCTAACAAAGACTGCTGTAGTGATAAGATGCCTCTCCAGCTGCTGCTTTATTGAATCCTCTCTTTACGAGGCTTATTATCCATGCATCATACTTCTTGTTTCCTCTTCTTCACCAGCATCTTCCCTACCGCAGGTGGCCACTGCTGGCCCTGAATTGAAATTTTCTTGTGCAATAGACCCTGTAACCTCTGCTTTAAACTGCACAACCTCCATTCAGTTTGCAATATACTAAGAAATACTGCTCTTCCTTTCAATTATTGTGCCTTCAGCATTATATCTGGTCATTATTTTTCTCCTTTTTTCTCTTTGTTACCTCTTTAAAAATGAGAAAATAGTGTCTCTGATCATTGTAGACATGTAATCAGGATAATCAAAGGCATTTCCTGTATGCTGCAAAGATAAATTTTAGAAAATCAGAGCACCTAAATGTAAAAGTCTTGGTTTAGATAGTTTTAGACATGTTTAGATAGTTGCTTCAAAGCATGTGTCTTCAAATGATATAAATACAGATCTCGATAGAGCCTTCAGGCCTCATGTTTTTAACACTAATTCAGAACCTGGTAAGACACAAAATATAACATATCCTTAWAATGTTAAGCATGGCAGTAGTCAAGCACTTTAGATTGAAAACCAGAAAATGCAATGCACATTCAAGGATAGCTGTTGCTACATTTTTATTTCACAAGAACTTACTGTGTTAAGATACTACATCCAGTCCACAGTAAAGAATGTGACCTAGCAGCTGGGCAACATTTGGCTTCAGATGAAAATTGTTTTCTTTACGGAGTTTTCTGGACCAAATGCCATTGCCTAATTAATTAGTACAACTAAATAAGAACATTTTTGCCTTTTGAAGTTTTCTTCATTTAAAGATCTGTTACATTTTGAAAGGATATAGGTTACAGTTACTAATTTTCTAGGTACTTGAGGAAGAACATGCAGAACATACATAACAACACATACATTGACTTTTTTGGTTTAGTTGAAATATGTCTAATTTGCTTTATGAACTATCCATTCACACCAAAAAAATGAATAGTAAGAAAAAATAGGAATCACCTCTAAACCATTCTTCAGATGAGACTTATCAAATTCCATCAAATCAAAAGTCCAGAATTACAAGATTTTAATTAATACAGACACAAATGAGAGAAAACATTTTAATTTGGGACTTCCATTTGCTAAACTCAGATCTGAGCAGAACAGAGCCCTGGCATGATTACTCCAGCTGCGGTCCATGGATGCAATGCTAAACTGACTGCTTTGCAGTAGTCCAGCTGTAAGCCTTGCAGGGCACTCCTCTACTTATATTGACCAGACACAGGAATATTTGGATGATGCACCATCTCTCTGGCAGGTTCTTTTTTCCACCCTGACCATTGCAAAAAGATGTGGCATGATGGAGGTGTCACCTTGCCCCAGCAGACTCTAATGGTTAGCCAACCTCTTTGGGTCAGCAGATACCCTGCCTATCTTTCAGCCCTAGTTTTGAGAGAAGCAGATTGACTGTATGTCCACCTTCAGCAATGGTCTTCACAAGGCCCAGGGCATCTCCGAGACTGAGTGGACACAAACTTGAATACGCACAAACTTGGCCCACCTGACTGGAGATAGCGGCTCACAATCCTCTTTTTGCTATCCGCTGCATAAATTCCATGCTGCAAGAGTCTGAGTCCAGAAGAATCTATTTCCCTGTCCTTGTTCTTCCGCATCGTCCTCCAGTTCAAGATTAGTCCATGCATTTTCCTCAGAATTGCCAAAATAAAATAGTAATATCTAAACTAAGACCAAGCATCAATACTTTCAAATCAGAAGGGACAGCATGAAAAGTCCAAGTGCAAAACCAAGAATATATTCACATAACATTGCTTCAGTGTGACGGCTGCTTTGCCAACAACACTCTTTATCTAATAAATTTTGACAGAATCCAGGGTTCCCAGTTATGGCTGAGATCTCATTGTGTTAGGTTTTATATGTGCAGAAAAAAAGATAATTATTTTATTCAGATGTTGCAAATCCCATACTTACACATAAATCCATGTATGAAATATAGTACAAGAAATGCTATATATGAAGACAGATTCTGTCAAACTACTGCTTTCCAAGATATATGTTAGATTAGTGTGTTAGACTGATATTTTAACATGCTGAAGATCATAAGATGTGTTTTATGGTGCATTAAAATCTCATAATAACAATTTCAGGGAGTTAGCATAATATATTATTCAGAGTTAAATACTGCCTCGAATGATAWGGGATAACATGCCATCAGGATATAATAAACTACATCTTTGAAATATTAATTTTCATTTATCAGTAAGGTCATTTACATAGCTAAAGCAAGAACATAATAATGTATTTTTTTTGCTATCTAGGAGAAAAAAAAAAGGCATTTCTTTTCCAACATCCAGAAAATATGAAAACATTCGGAGAAAGCCATTATTAAGTCATTTAACCTTTCATACAAAATAAATTGTCATGGATTTAGTTATAAAACTGAAAGTAAATACATTCTAGTTTCTTATACTGAATGTAAGTAAACTTATTTAAACTCCAGGGGAAATATTGTATTCAGGCACAAATGTATTACTCTAACTAGGGTTTTGACAAACTGGATCTATTTGTCTGATACTTCTGTAAGTGACACAGAAAAGCCATGCAAACTTGCAGCACTCCTCTACAACTTCACCCCAAAGAGGAATTCATCAGCATGAGTTACTTAGAGCTGCACATTGCCCTTAATTCACATATGAAATACTGTATTGTAAGGCTTTTAAGCTGGTAAAAGGGTATGCTTATACAGTTAATGGGGTGGAAAAGAGGGCAGCTGATATGAGATGGTGAAAGGGGCACTAGATTAAAAAGTACCTTTTTCCTCAAATCTCACTCTAACTTCCTACATCCTCACGTGCATGGAGAGCCACAGGAGTCTCTGGAGAGCTTCAGGCTACCTTCAACTGATTTGATGACTGAAATTTCATTGAGCAGTAGCCTTTCCTTCAAAAAAMACATGTCCAGGAAAGGCAATAGGCCACCATGTGTGCTGGAATTTGTCCAGGATTGTGTCCAGGAATGTGTCCAGGCTGCCACGTGCACGTGTGCCATGCTCATCCCAGAGCTCCGTTTTTTTTATTTGGCAATGAACTTTCAGCGTGTATCAGCTTACGCACATGCAATTCCTCCTCTGCCTTCAGCACAGATACACGGTGAGGACTCCGAAGCCTCTGGATATGAGCCACAGCTCAGAAATGGCACATGGACTTGCACACAGGTACTAAAGCCATTGCTATGGGAATGCAGTGGGCTGAGGATAAGTCTGGCACAAGGAGGTTTAGCTTCACCTCCCACAACATGCTAAGAGAGACACAGACCACCAGTCCAGGAGCATACATTATTATATTGCCCAGAAAAGGTCAGAAATTCCGCTCCACCCGGCTGCTATGTGCTTATGTGGTCATAGGGGACAGTCAATACAGAGGTGCTCCTAAAAACTCTGCTATAGAAGCTATGGAGAAACACCTCCTGGGCACAACGGGCCTGCACCCTTAGAGAAAGAGGAGTTACGAGGCTTCCTAACCACAGCAGCACTTGACCCAGATCAAACCAGTGAATCTGAGCCACTTGTGCCTGGATGTGAACTGGTGCAAACAGTCCTTTATCCACTGTCCTCTGTGACATCTTCTGCTTTAGGACTAAACTGTTATTTACACTATAATCTATAATCTTTAATCATAACAGCAGGCAGATCAAGTCTAAAGCAGTTACTTAAATGGGTTCCAGGGCTTACTGCTTTTGAGTTTGCTGTAAAAAGTCACCAATTTTTTGAAGCTTGCACCTGAAGAAGAACATCGTGCTATCCTGTTCGCTCGCCATATGAGGAATTCGATGTGTGTCACAGTCAGTGTTACTTTTGTAATGTAATTTTACAAAGCTCTCAACTCACAGGAAGCAGTCTACTGTGTGTGCACAAAGTTCAGTCATTTAAATAAATAGGCCACTCRAGTCGCAGTGGCAGCCCAGAACACAGCAGAGCCTCTATCCTGATTTTCAGTAGCATGCTAGCTTTAAGTTCAACAGCAAAGATATGCATATTTTACACCAAGTCCAATTTAATTCTAGAGTCAGTGTAATCTCTTGCCAGCTACTGTTCTTTATCCATGACATCCATTGTTACCGCCGAAGCTTCCTCTGCATCGAGGTTTCCTTAGAATTCCTCCTCTTTCGGTCATGAAAAGGAGCAGTCCTCCACTCTTGCTCTTTCTCATCTCTTCTCTCTTTTCTTTTTTTTTCTTTTTTTTTTCCTTTTCTTTTCTTTTCTTTTCTTTTCTTTTCTTTTCTTTTCTTTTCTTTTCTTTTCTTTTCTTTTCTTTTCTTTTCTTTTCTTTTCTTTTCTTTT
>JASVER010000153.1:0-33704 GCA_030449065.1 Oceanodroma leucorhoa | reverse complement strand
TTTCCTTTCCTTTCCTTTCCTTTCCTTTCCTTTCCTTTCCTTTCCTTTCCTTTCCTTTCCTTTCCTTTCCTTTCCTTTCCTTTCCTTTCCTTTCCGCTGTGATATAAAAGAGAGAGGTAAGGCAGATTTAATATTTCAAATAAAAGATAATGCTAGGCTTTTCTTACGTATTTTATCTCAAAGGGTAATTGCATGTGCCAGTGACTGTTCACGTGCCTCTGTGGAGGTGACAAACAGGCCTGCAACAGTACAGCAAGTTTAAATTAGTATTTAAAAGGTATTTTCTTCTGGTATCTTTAAACCTTTAACCTTTTCTATTTTCCCCTTCTCTCATTCCCCTCATACACACTAACATTGCTGTTCCTTTTTTTTTTTTTTTTTTTTTTTTGTCACTGGACCTATTAGCAATGTAGCAGAATGAGACAGTGATGGGCCTGTATAGAATAAAAGGATGTTGTCAGGCTGGTGTCAGGTCAGATTGGACTTTGAGGAAAAAATCAAATGGCCTCCTTTCAAAATGATTGATGCCTTCTCCAGCTTTAGCTTAATAATTTTGTGCTTTCTTATCAACAGCTTTGGGTCCACTGCAGTGAAATTTCCAGCACTGCTCTTGTCATCCCTGCTGAAGTGGATTGTCAAGATTTCTGCTTGGCTTAGGCTAGTGCAGGGGACCGAGATTAAAACCCCTGTAGTCAGCCCCTGCAAATTCCCTTCAGTGTTGCCAGCCTACAGGTGAAATATGCTGGGAGTGGGCAAAGGTAACATCACTACTCTGAATTTAGCTCTGGGTAAAAATTAATATCCTGGCTTTTAAAACACAAGGATAAAACTAAAATCCACATTTAGTTAAATGAATGTCCCAATTTTCAATAGTGCTGAGAATTACTAGATGTGCAGTATGCTCAGGGAGAAAAGGAAAGAAAAACCAGACACTTAGGTACAGAATTAGGAACCAAATTTTTGCCAGCATGGTCAGATCAGAGCTCCACCCCAGCTCTGGGGCAGCCCTTGGTATGAGCACCAGAAAAGTGACATCACGCTGTAGGTTTTCATTCCACCACATATGTTTTCAGACTCATTTGTCAACAACAAAAGAACAAAGTTAAAGCAAAATGCTAGGGTGTCATTTCTTACCAATAATGAACAAGACTAAAGACACTTCCTGCAGATTAATGACTGGTTGGAACCAGTTAATCACCTCAAGCCATTAACCCTAACTGTTATTAAGCTCTAGGATCTAAACCAAGTCCTCAATCATTGTGGCTGCTATTCACCCCTCCTATTTATAGACCCATCCCCCAATCTCTCTCCCCCTGACTCCCACTCCAAAAAATCACTAAAAATTGTATGTGGGAATTTGTATTATATGTGTGTAGAGAGATGGAAGCCAGCTACACAGATAATTAAGTAATCCATTTCTCACCTATTTCAGAGCAATATTAGTTTCACATCACATACATGTCAGCACGAGGTATTTGCGGTCATTGAAAACCTGACCCATTAGATAATCAGGGCTCACCGATCTTTCCACAGGGTAATTTAGTTTATAATGTAGCAGGAAACAAGAGGAAAAGAGCAGGGAGAAAGGAGCTGGGGGGAAGGGAGGCAGAAAAGGAGGAAAAAAAAACCTGCAAGAGAGAAATCCGACCATTCAGCATTCTGAAGAGGAAYGTATTCATAAAGTTCATTCTTGATGTATTCAGATAGGCTTTTGTTTCGGCTTATTTTATAACCCAATTGTACAATAGGCAGCCCGTTGTTTGCTCTAATCATCTGTTTCCATGACCTTCACCTTTATTGA
This sequence comes from Oceanodroma leucorhoa, assembly GCA_030449065.1. Taxonomy (NCBI): domain Eukaryota; kingdom Metazoa; phylum Chordata; class Aves; order Procellariiformes; genus Oceanodroma; species Oceanodroma leucorhoa. The sequence continues at coordinate 31,903 of JASVER010000153.1, read as the reverse complement.
TTCGGCTGCTTCCTAAGTTTAATGCAGCCTCTGAGATTAAAGCCATTTTTCTCCAGGATGAGTTGGTTAACATTAGATTTGCTTTAGGAAGTAGAGATCATTTTGATTAGTAAAAAATTGTTTTTAGCACAGAAGGTATGTTTTAAGTAAATAAAACCTCTTTACAGAGATAAGCAATGGAAGGGGTATTCTAGCTCATAAACAAAGTCAGCTTTTTTTTTTAAAGTGTGAAAAAGTGAGTGAAATAAATAAAAGCAGCATTGCTTATAGTATATTTATGAGTGCTATCAAATACTGCAGATTTGAAGAATAAGATACACACGATTTTATTCTCCCCTCCCCGATGTTATTTTAATCAGGTTTATAGTTTCAATAGGTAGAGAATGATACAATGTGAAGTAATTTTCCCCAACAGATATAGTAATATAACTCAGTATTTTGCAAGTGTAGCAGCTGAGATTATAAATCAAAGACAGAATTTACTGCAAGAATATAATAAGCCCAATCCCATTTTCCTTAACAATTTATAGTTCTGATTTGATTATACAGCATATTTCCTTGGCTTTATTACTGCATTAAACTCCCTCCTCCTTGGCTTTGTTCTCTAATGTCTACTGTCAACCTTCAGTCACATGTTTTGATAAGAAAAGCACCCAGCTGCTTTTTGCACATAGTATATTAAACACTGCAGACTGCCCTTCCACAGTCACACATACATGGATTTGATTCTGCAAGCCCTTTACCTCACTTGAAACCATAAYGAATTACCAGAGATAAACAGACTGAACCAAACCCACTGCAGTAAATGGAAAATCGTCTGTTGACCTCGCAGGGCTCTGAACCATTCCTCCCCTGACAGCAGACATTCATTTCCTGTTCCCAGCCTCTGCCAGGGTAATATTTATTAAATGTATTACCCAATTCAGCTCTAGCACTCGGTAGCAAAACGAACCAGAGAGAACATGCAGTACAAATTAATATACTTAATTTTTTCTGTACCCTACATAAAATTCAGAAGGAAAAATTGTAGAATTACCCTCATCTCAAAAAAGAATTGAAAAAGAAACTGCAGATAAATCTTCACTAACAATTTTTCTCAAATACTTTGTTGCCATTATTTTTCCATTACCACAATCTCATTTCTGTTACAAAAAAGAAGATAGTCTCGTGAATTAATTATACATTTATCTTATAAATATTTGAACCACATATTGCGTTCTGTTAAAATGGTACAGATTTACTGGAAGAGAAACCAAACAGCAGCTACAGAACGACCACTTCCTGTTGATAACAAAACCTGAGCTCTACACGCTCACAAATTAGCATCTGTGTCTGGAGTTTCCCCTATACTGCTTCAGCTGTGTTTTCACTAGCTATTGTTTTGTTTTCATCCCTGGGAGTTTTCTAAAATTCCTCTGAAACTGAACAATTGGGGGGGAAAAAATTATTGAATGTTACTATGGTAACAAAAAAAAGAAAAAAGAAAAACACTTTAATCAGACCGATGACTCAGGGCACAGCTTCTCAACGGAGAAGTGCACTGACGCTTTGTCCAYGAATAGAGCAATCTGGGGGCCTATTTAAAGGTGTTGAATTCAGGGAATATATGAATACTGTACTCTTTCATTTAGAATATTTTTCTCTACTGAGYAGCAGTATTGCATTATGTGTGGCATTAATTAGCACATATCTCTTTGTATAATATATATCCTCCACAGAAACTATTTTAAGATAACATTAAGGTCAAAGCATTATATGCTCAAAAATTAAAGCCAAAACTAAAAAACAAGAGAAAATCAATTACAATTCTATGTATACTTTTTCACCCCCTCACACACAAACTTAAAAGACTAATTACTGACTCAAATGCCATTTCTTGTACTCAACAGCAGAAGGGACCTTCTGGGTTAAYGAGACCAATCCTCAGCTATTTCAGGCAACCACATTGCATAAACCCAGTCGTGAAAATACCAGACTCTTTAAAACAGCTATGATTTTTGCAATTATGACTCCTGTCAAGAAGCTGTCCCAGAGCTTTATTCCTGTAATGTCTCAAAACCACCCTCCCATTTTCATTCAAGTTTATTTGTTGACAGATGATACCTATTTTTTTTCCAGAGCAAGCACTGTCCTTTAGCTTAAACAACTCCTCTCCCTCTTTGGTGTCTAAAATATCCTCACAAATTCATACAGAACAATATTTTCCCTACCCAATCTTTGTTCCATGAATCGAAACAGTTTGGTTKGCTCATCTTTATTTCTAAGATGTACTCTCCTCTCATTTATAGTCCTGAAGACTACAATCCGTGTAATTTCATTCTCACTGAGCAGCAACAAACTCCAGATGTGGTTTTACGTGGACCTTGTTTGATGGGGTTAATGCTTCTTTGCCGTCATTGGGAATTGCTCCCYTGATACATTGTGGAAAACATCATCATACTATCTTTCTCTGAGGCTGTGTATCAATTCATGTGTGTTTGAAAACTCCATGCTAAACTATGCTGAAAAAGAATATTACAGTATTTCATCTTTTCATGGAAATTAGAACTAAAAGAGACTTCTAAATTATCTAGTTTTTGTCTCTTTCCTTTACAAGACAGTATATTTCATCAAAATATTTCTACCAGGTCCAACAACTTTCATGAAACCCAATGTTTATCAGTCATCAAAAGGCCTTATTTAACCTAAAGTAAGGAACACAAAAGAAAAGGCCTTTCTTTATTTAATGTGATGGTCACATTGTGGAGCCCTTCAAAATACAAAACAACAAATCTAAGAAACAAATCAAATAAAAATGTTTGATTCTAATTTTTAGATGCTTGGTTCACTACATATTCCCTATGTGATACTCATGTCTATAAGTCACGGATAAGGTAGTTATTCACAAGCCCTCCAGTCTATAGGAAAATACCAGAGAAATAAGGGGATTGAGGCAGAAGACAAAAAGAGAGTGTTTTGATGGTAAAACTTGGTAAAAGGGATGGTGGCAGATTTTTTAATAGTTGAACTGTCTCCATCATCTTACTTGCAAAGAAAGCAAGCAAATAAAGCCTTAGGAATAATGGTCTATAAACAGCTTGCTTTAAAAGTAATTGACAACTTCAATTGCTATGATACTTCAATCTCAGGGGAAAGAAGCTGAAATGTTTGCAGCATAGTGTTGAAAGCCCTTTTTCCTTGTTGACAGCAGGAGAGAGTCAAAAGTATTTTATCCTAGTGTTGCACATAAATATATGTAAGTATAACGCAGGAGCAGAACAAAATAAAACGGTGAGTTTTAGAAACCAAGTGTAGATTTGACAGAGTTTCACCACAAAAGCAAATTCTTTAAATCAAGTGTACATTTATATCCCTGCAAACATAAACATTTTGATATGGACTTGATATGGAGTTAGTCTATGAATGACGTCAGCATTTTTGTTGACACAGTTTTATTTTGGTGCTGCAATTTCAGAGTTGTGCAGAAGCTACGGGATAAAGAATGGTCACTGACCACCCTTCAGTTTAAAACCACAGATCAGTAGCTCAATGTCACCTTGAAATAACACAGGGCTATATGGGATAATGGATCCGTATATTTGCAGTTTAGAGTTCATGTAAGTGTGAAACTAATGGCATTAGCAAAAGCCAGGCAAAGCACCAGCAAGCAAGTTGTAAGCTTTCCTCGCCTCAGTCAGGGTCTATTTCACCCCTGTTACCGCAGGCCAGGGCAGAGACTGCCAGATGTGTCACCCCTGTCACAAGAGTTTCTGATGCTTGGCAAAGGGCCGAAGATGAGACCCAACTCATTGTCTCTTGTTGTCTCAACTAGGATTTGGGTACTGGTATCTAGAGAGGAAACCTAAATGAATAATGGCAAAGTGTTTCTTGGCTACGGGAAGTAAAAGGATTGATCCAGAGCTCAAAAAATACAAACAACTACTGCACCTTTGTATCCCACCACTGTGACATGATTAAACAAATCTAATAATATTTTTTAAAAAATCAGTGTCCTAACTATAAAACACATTACAAATGAATGAAAAATGCAAATATCGATTCAAAGATGAAGAATAAGATGGGTCCAATACCAGATCAGATGACATGCTGACATAAAGAGATATCAGCAGAGCTAAACACCTTTACCCCAGCAGAAGAGTTAACATATGGATACCACAGTAAGCCACAGCTCACAACTGACGGTCGTAAAAACCCAGGAGCCCCTGTGCAAGCTTCACCTGTGAAAGCTGTTGCGACAACCAATGAAGAACCAATGAGAACACGATGAAGAATGAAGTACATGCACATCAGCTCGCAGCGGTTCCCCTGGGCCGTGTGGGTGTATGCTCCTGCCAGCAGAGTGCTCTGAGCCACGGGAGAGCAGAGGTGTTGGTATTCTGTACAGACGCCCATCATACTGACTAAACAATAAGGCCCTGAAGATGTATTTTAAAAGGTGCCGCAGTGACTTTGCCAACTGTTTCTGAATTTTAGAGTTTTTAGAGCACGTAACTCTATTAGGCTCCTACTTCAGCCTACAATTAAGGAGAAAAAAAAAAAACTATTGCAATGCTTGGTGATGACTTCAATGTGTTATTATTAAGAAGAGCTGACTTTCTAAAGGTGAACTACATCGCTTTTTCAAAAATTCAAGTTCTTCAATTTGCCACCCAAACCCCACCTACAKCTACAAATAATTTCTGGTTATTTGGGTAATTACTGTTTTGAATATGCAAAGTTATAAAATTCTTCCACATCTACTTAGGGAGGCAATTAAAAGAAAGCTAACTTGATTATTTTGTTTTCTATTGTCATCTGTTAACAAGCCTTGAACCAATTCATGTCACATACAGAATAGTCCTGGGGTTGCATCAATATTACCCTGAAATTGAATGCAGTCTTGGTTACATTTGCCATATACTTGTTTGTATTACAATATTTATCACAARAATAGGATTGTAATGTCAACTCAGACCTGCTTAATCTGTGCCTAGCTTATCCATATGTCTTATGGATAGAGACTTAAGTGGTAACTAATCTAAACAACATATGTACCACTGATTTACTCATCTAATTATATGTTAATTCAAGTGAAAAATGACCTTAGCAAGTGTGTCAGATGAAGCAGGTCTGATTAGTATTCTGTGAAAACTAGAAATAAATTGTCTTAATTTAAACACTGATCTAATTCATTGGGTTTTCTTATTGTTTTATACTTACAGACTCCATCCAGGGTAGAAGAAAAGGAGCATATGGACAATCAAAGCACAGAAAGCTGAAAAAGCCTGGTTTTATATATATTTATATATATTCTCCTACTGGGAGATGCAAAAAGCACAAATTAAATTACATAAGTGATACAATTCTGCAACTTCATCATTTGTTTATAATAATACAGAAGGCTTTGCTGAACATCAAAAAAGAAACCCTAAGTCGATCATAGAAGTGTACTGAGTGAGGAAATGCTCTTGGTGAGAGGAATGGCACACACTGAGACCGTTTCCTGCTGTAGCATGTGCTGCTGAGCACTAATCTATTCCCATGGAGATGAAAACTGAGGATGAAGGGCAAAGCCAATCCTGCCTAGATTTTGCCCTGTGGCTCTAGGGAGATTAGTCATTTTAAACAGGAAAAGCACCCAAACAATACTACTATTTTTTTCTGTGTTTGTGTGTAAAACCTTTCTTTCCCCCCTGAATAAAATGCTTATTCTCCACTTTACCCCTGAAATTTTCCTTCCTTCCCCGCTCTTATTCTTTGTACATACTTCAGTTTCCTGGTCCACAGTCTCATCCAGCCTAGGTATAAATCAGGTTTCTGAGGGTGATATGTGTGGTTTCCATGGGGAAACATTCTTGTCTTTCAAAATTCAAAGAACGTCTTGCTATGTAAGTGCAGTATTTGGAGTACATACTTAAAATTGTATTTAATGTTTACACCCACAGCATGAGACAGCCAACATTTATTCCTACTACTCAGTTTTCTTATAACTACCCTACACTACACTACATCAATCCTATTGTTTAAGACCAAGGTAGGAACAGAGAGGAGGACTCAAGTGTTTGTTGCATCTTTCAGGTTATACAGTTCTATATCCGATTTTTGTCATGCATGGGTAGGCATGTCCTCTCTACCACTTCACAGACAGTCCTCTCCCTCCCCATCCAGTCTTTCTTGACAAAAAACTGACTCCAGCAACTGAGCGAGGGAGGAATATGGGCCTGTTGCTTTAATAAGGCAGCGGACCTACTTACATTTGATGTGATGAACCTCAGTTTACCTCGATGCAGAAACATATGCTGGAGTGCTAGCCTTAAGTGCCGCCCAAAACCCATTACTGCCAAGGTCCTTTATCAGCAGAGGCAGAACCAGCAGAGTGTTTCCCCTGCTTCTTCTGGCTTGTTACTGAGTCTGGAGACATGGGTCAGCTGGACATACCGGTGCCCTGCAAAATGTCATACAGGGGAGCTGCTCCGGTTGGGGCTTGCTGGGGCCTGCGCCCAAACCGCAGTGATGTTATTTGTCATTCTGAAGGCTCATGGGGATGTTTTGGGAAGCTTGTAGCTACCTGGTGGAAAGCGTCCAAGTCATGACACAGTACAACCCTACCTCMATGAGAACCGCAGTTGCACACAGCTCTAATTCTTGTAGTCTGCCAAAGGTACAAGCTGCTGCTAAGGACCAGGGCAGAGAATAAATGCAAAGCTATTCCAGACAAAGCCACAACAGATTAAGGTGAGCTAAGGAAGAGTGTTTTCTAATGGAAATCCCTCATATTTTTAACCCTCCATCCTTGCAAATGCCTTCTTCATTTTGCCTTAAGCTTTCTGGAAAAAATAGGATCAGATCTGTGAAATTCAGACAGATTTTGCTGGTTAGCTGGAAGTGAAGGATGAGCCAAAATCAGGCATGAAATTGAAAACTGTTCTCTCAGTGATAAGGAAATAAGCTGTCAGAGGCCTTGGATGGAATACTTGACCTAGCAGCCTTTCCATCTCTGATTGCATTGATTAAAGTGTTCATTAGCAATTTTCTTAATTATGCATAATATTTCTGGTTTTCTGTAGTCCTTGTTTTGTCCCCATCAAGTTCTTGCAGATCAATTTCGTCTTTCCTTAGTTTATTGCTAGGTTTTAATATAAGAGATTAAAGAGATCATTAACTTCATTGCATGTCAGTAGAGCACCAGCCTCCAAATTTGCCTTCAATCCACGTGAAACTAACTGCAATTTTTTTTATAGTATTTCCAACTTCACCTCCACCAATTATTTCATTCAATAAGGCAGCATTTGAAAACAGACGTTAGTATTAAGTAACATTATTGACAAATGCAGAGGATGAATGAACTGATCCTGCTATATTTTTCTGACCTCGGTAGCTCCAAAGGATTTGACAGGTGTACAGCTCATAAATGTCCTTTTTACAGTCAGGGAAGACAAGGGCTGAACAACCATGACAATCAAGACCAGGGAAGACCATGTAGTGCAGAGATCCCCAAGCCAGCAGTGATCTGAGCCCCTATGCTTATGCACCATAGCCACTGGTGTTCAAAGCTATTATTCTTCCTACAAACTACAAGCCTCAAGCCAATGTTGCACTGCCTCAGTTGCAGGGGTCTTTCCAGGCCTCTGCTTCTGCGGTGTGGTCTCTTCAAAAACTGCAAGGACAGGTAGGACAGAGGGCAGGAAGGAAAGGCTAAATACTCAGCTAAATACTGGGGCCGAGCATTAAGAAGCAGTCTTTCCTAGAGAATAGATAAAATAAACAGCATTCTTCTTAATAAATGAATAAATAAAATTAACTAATCAATGAATAATGTGGGGAAGTTTGCTATACTCAACTTGTAAATATCCATGGGCTTAACAGACTTTTGCACCAAGGCCATGCTTTGTCAGCCTTTGTATTAGTCCAGATAAAGTAATGGGACTTCTTCTGATTCACCTACTCAGTTAAACTAAATTTTAGATATCTTTTAGAACTGAATGCATTTTAGTCTTCAGAATCCCCACAGGTAGTATATAACATGGATCCCATGTGCCATACTTTGTTTACCTAGAACAGCTGGTCTGCTATATAGGGATATTTTCTCTAAGGTAGATGCTAGTGATGAGCCACATTGTTTTTATAATTAAACAAGGTATAAATTAAATCACTGTGTGGTCATCTCCCCATGAGATAAAATCCATTAACAGTCCTCCACCCACACTTTAGAAAACTGTGAACCAACACCTGAAATCAATGCATGTATCCTGGTACAAAGATCGTTCTGCTACCTATATTTCTCCATTCTGCCCACAGATTTATCTCTACTTTCAGGTGGAACTCCACCTTATTAAGTCTTACTTTTCTTAGTACGGTGATAAGTGTCAGTGTGAAGATATGAGGATTTTCCACATACTAATCAAAAGCAACATAAAATCCCTAGGGAATTTCAGGGTCACTGCCACGTTGCCATCTTTGAGACTAAAATTCGGTTTGGACTAGATTTTTGGAAAATACAAATTTAGGAATAAATCTCAGGTTATGGCTCACACAGAGGATGTAAATGATTTACAATGCATGCTAAAATGTGGTCAGCATTTGGATTTGCATGATCTCCAAGGCCAGGACATTCCATAGTGAACCCTTCTTTCTCCACCCCCTTCTTTTCCCAAACAAATAAGTCTCTATATTCGGGATTTGTAATCTCCCCAGCTGTCACAGAAATTTGGTCTTTTATGTGGCTGAGACTCAATCCATTAATTGCTTTGTAAGTTAGGACAAGAGCTGTAAACTGGCATCAACAGCTGACCTGAGTAGCTGGAAGACTTCTCTAAAGACCTGTTATGTTCACACTGGACCAAGCCATCGGATACATGGYGTCAGCCTTCTGCCTAATATTTTTCACTCAGCTTTGGTGATTCCTTTGGGGAAGGTTATATTCAGGGTTGGATACAATGATGCCTTAAATGGAAGTTTCCTAGACTTCTGTTCACTCTTACCTCGCTATTTAGAAAACAACATTAGCTGTTCATCCCAATTTCATTAGCAGATAAATGCAACTCCCTCATCTTCCCAAGGCTTTGTCACATGTTGAAAAATAGGTATATACCTTCAATGGGGAGGCTGAGATGATATTCAACCACCTTTTTATTTCAGTTCACTGACCAGTATCATTTCAGTTTTGTCCAGCTATTTTTCATCCAAAACCTGCATAATCATGTTTATCCTGCCATTTTCCTGACGTGAAGACATTGGTTTTCGCAAAATGCCTTCCTCATTCTCTTGGCAGCTAAGCCTACAGTACACCATCATTTCCTCCACTCCTGGCTCCCAAAGACCATATTTTATCCTATGACCTCCTCATTTATCCTATGACAACCTCATATCCTATAAGCTCCTCATTTTTTATCTGAATTTTTATCAAAATATTAAACACCACAATGAAGGGTATAGCTTCCCTTTTCATGGTATTGCTCCCCTCTGAATACTGTACCAGCAGTGGAAAAGAATTACTTATCCTTGGGCCACCTTAAGATACAATGTTAGTAAGCAAATAAGCGACATGAAATTTAATACAAAGATTTGAAGGTGTTTCTAGGTAAATATTTTGCTTTTAAAATGTGCCAGATTGCACCAGCTCTCAGGAATTTCAAAATAATTTTCTAAGGAAGGATCTCCTAGCCCCTCTGGTTCYTCACAGACCATCTGACATGGTAAAACTTGATGCTGTACTGTTCCACCAATACATTAGGTTTAATTTTCAGGAGCAAAGCATAAGTCTTCCCAGAAAAATCTGTATTTTGAAAGTCTATTTGCAGAGTGGCATCACCATGTAGATAGAGCACATGTGAAAATGAGAAAGATTTTGCTTAATGACAATTCCTCTCCCTCCTCTTTTTGCAAGTGTAAGGCCTGTGGGGTAAAAACACTCTACTGCAGAAATGTCTGCCTGTGCTGATGAGTAAAGCTCCTAAACACTTCAAGACTGGGATCTCAGAAGAAGACCGTTTGGGGAATCCCTTATTAACTTAGTATGTCAGTGTTTTCTGCTTGATCTGCAGTTCTTTGTACTGCTTTTTTTCTTTTTTTTCCCCTTTGTCTGTTGCTAGTAACAAAGAGAAATATAGCTGATAATAAGGAGAATGGATGCTGGTATTATAATAAAGACGAAACTAGAAATGCTGCAAGAATGGCAGCTATAGCAAGGGTTTTTAAATGTAATTGCCATGCCATAATTGCCTATTCACCTTTTTTTTAACCTGCTCTTAAAAAATACTAAAAAATTCTATCCATTCCATCATAAAGCAGAAATTGGATATGAGAAAATAAATGAAAAAGTAGCTTGCCACTCTTGAGTTAACCTCTCATAGAAATAAATAGCTGCATTCTCAGGTTCAACAAAGAGGAAGAAAATGGGCAAGGGAAAACCATTTTTTTCGTTGTGCTTTTTGGTATCAAAGCCTAAGTTTCTTGTCAAAGAAAATAAAGATAGAGACTACCTAAGGAGAAGAATGGCAATCTCCCAGCATACTCAATATGCTTCTAAAATAAGACCTTCCCTAGAAGCCATTCTGCACTGGCACATCACTTCACTCACAAGTARCCTGGGAGACATCAATCATGCAGAAGTCTAACATAGGGGAGACAAAGTGTACGGTTTGCCTTGTCCTGGCCCCCTGAATCCCAGATGAGGTAAATCCATGGGAAAGGATATTTTTCTTCACTTTTCAGAGAAACCCCCTCCTAGTAACATTGTTATTTCTAGCCTACTTTATAAGACATCCCTGAAATCCATGATTTCTTACATTCAATTTCTTACTTGGACCTGAGCCACATCAGTTATCTGTATTTAAACCTTTTTGTGGTTGTTTGCCACTGAATCAAACACATTAATCAACATGGCTGATCAACTCCAGTTTCAAATGGTAATGTCTTTCTGAAAGTGTCAGCTGTGGAGTCGTAGATATGGTGTAAGAGCCCAGCTTAACACTGCTCACCTCAATAACTGTGGAAGTCAAAACCCRTATTTTAGTTTCATCTCAATCATTTACACACTGAGTGGCCTTGGCAACTGATTATCTCCTTTTCTTATGGTATCCATCCTTGAAGGAAATAACAAACAGCCAAACTTATAAGTAAACAGCTTAGCTCTATAAAACAAGAAAAAAATAGGCCAAGTATTAAATGTTACCCTGCTCTATTGAGGTGTTGCTAAACCTCCTTCTCAATCTGTTCTGATACACACTAAACAGCACTTATCTTCACTATCTACCACGTACTTGCTTAGTAATATTGCATCTTTATTACCATTTACAACTACAACCTGTAGAAATGTTACTGGGAACAAACCTCATTGCTCATTAGTAGTAACAGAAAAAGGCAGTTTAATTTTCAAGGTTTTATTTATGGTATTTTGGGATTTACTGAGACTTAAACACATATCTGCATTTAAGCTTAGCACTCCAATTTCTACACACAAACAACTGTATAGTACAAGAGGAAAGCTAGGACACTACATTAGCTTGTTTGCTAAGAAGCAAAAATTTCCAGGGACTTCAACTGGGAAAAGAACTGGAAATGACAGCCATGAGAGACAGCTAGAGCAATAGCTCCCTGCCTCCCTCATTTCAGCAGCACTGGAGCAGATGCGATTGAACTGCCCTTGGAGAAATCTGTGTGAACATGTGCGGTAAGACTACGATTATTAGCGGAAAAACAGAAACTCAGCACTAAAAGAAATTCAGAGACCACTCGTGAAATGGCTACTTCAGAGCAGCACGTGCTGCTCTCTGCTGAATTTAGTGGAGCCACCCTACAAAAAGACAAGCTGGGAAATCTGCCAAGTGAGGCTTGAAGAAGACTAAACTAAGAAAAGGGCTATCATAAAGGGATTCAATTTTTACTTACAGTTAGTTTACAACTCGCATGTCACAAGTAGATTTTGCAAATTATCGTACATAAAGGAATAATCAAAGTCAGTAGGACTTTTTCTCAGCTTTTCAGACTAAAGGTTTCATACATTAGGAATGCATAATGTCAGATAATTTAGCACTTTTATTTCTTTCATCAGCTGTTTTTCTCTTGATGCTCTGTTCCTCAGGCACACGTACCCTAATGTGGGCTTTTCCTGCAAGGATGCATCACATGTGAATCAGTCAAATCTATTACGGAATAGACAACTCTCCACAAAGGAATGGGAGTACCAAGACAATGAAAACTCTCAAAATTTATCAGTCTCTTCCCATGAACACATGAAAGCATAGTTTAAACAGGTGATGAAACAGAATTTAAATGGGTAAAAAAACCATATACAGAGCCTCATTGATAGTGGATATTGGAGAAACATTGATGTTTACAATGAGATATACGCTTAAGAGTGTTTCTGAATCAAAAAGGTGCCTGGGAGTGGGCTCAAGAGTAAGTGAAATTACTCTGTCTTTTCTAAATCAGAGAAAAAACAAGATTAGGCAGCTGCCAAACCTGGACTGTATTAGAAGCAAGGCTATTTACATCTGATTAATAAACACTTCAGAGTTCACTGAAGGAGCATTTGTCTACCTTTGGCTGCAGTCCATTGTCCTTCATCAATTGTTTTGCATTTATTTTTGGATTTGGTTGAAGAAATTTCTAATTTCCTGTAATTTGGGAAAAAACACATCTTGCAAAGGATCATAAGCTTGATGGGAAGGACAGGATGCATTATTTATTTTCCTTCTTCCTCCCTATCACTGTGATCTCAGGTCACACACATAACCATCTGACAAGATAATCCATAGGCTTCCCTGTATCCAAGCCTTCCAGCCATTGGGCTGTTGGCTGCACTTTCTCCCAACAGTCAGGGTAGCTGCTGTTACTTTTACATCGATACCATCTCACAAATGCCTCTCTACTTTTGTCACACTATTCTCCATGTTTTCATAACTTTCCTCCTATTTCATTAGCAATTTCATACCTCCTGACCTGCTTTCCTGGTCAGTCCAGCCAAGATGCTTGGCTTCTTTTTCCAGTCTACCCAGGTGGCTCACATAAATCCACAATCTTTTCCTTGGAAATCAGCACAATGGCTTCACTCCTGTTGTATCACATGCAAATCTCTTGCTTTTAAACCTCCACAGAAGTTATGTTACCTCCTGCCATTCCTGTGTCGAGACCCTTAACTTGCTCATTCCTTTCAGCCACCCTTCAGAACTTTCTCCCACAAATCCTGGTGTGACCAAGGTGTGCTTGAAATGAGACCCTGGTTCTGGGACCAAGGCAGATTCCTCTGTCCATGTCTCACCAAGGAACCCATTTCTTTCAACTCTCTCCTTATTCCTTCACCTCCATTCCTGTGCTATTTCACGTTTAACTCATGAGTTATTTAGTAGATAAATTCATTAAAGAAAAGAAATCATGCAAAATAAAAATTAGATCACTTTGTGGAAAAATCAGACTAGTACTTCGGTAAAATTTCTCCAAAAATCCTGTAGAAGTTCCACCAGGCATTGTTCCACATATGTGATAATCTCTTCAGCACAAGGGTTGGTTCTTTTAGATGATTATTATATACCACAAAATCCTCAGCCTCTGTRTAAACGTAAATCAACAGCATTATAAAACATAAATTATAGGTATTAGAGGAAGGAAAAGATGCAGCCTAAGTAATGGTCTGAGATTCAGGGGGTTTCAAATCAATTTAGGTTTTACCTGCATGTAAAATCCGCTATGTGCCTGTATAAGTTATTTCATGTTGCCATGGCTCTCTGTAGAAGAACAACATTGAGTTTCCCTGGGATCACTGTTCTGCTATCTTGATCAGTAGCACTGTTAACTCTTCAGGGCAAAGTTCCCCTTGCTACACATATAAGTGATGCCTGCAGCAAAGAAACCCCAAACTCATCTGGGCTCCTAGATTTTAACATATTATAAACACTTCATTAAGAGTTTATTATTAATATCGCAGTTACTGGTAATGCTGAAAAATGCTTTTCTTTCTTTCTTTTTTTCTCTCTCTTACAAAGACACAGACACACACACCGTTCACACAGGCTTTCTTTGGCTGCCGTTGCCACCACACACTGACCTTTGAAATATGGAAATAAAAGTGCTCAGAAATAAAGCTGGCAGCAACAGCAGCCTGACTGTCATCATTTAGAATCTGAAACAAGTGGGGCCATAGTTTGCAAGCTGTCTTTATAATTACTTGAAGCAGTTGTCACTCTGGCTCTGGTTTGTTCATTACACCCCAAACAAACAGCTGATATTTGTTAAAGCACATAAGCCACTTTGTTGAGGCAGGGTTCTTTACTGTGAGGAACTCTGCAGCTGCGAGTCACATGCAGTTCATAGTATTTCCTGATTTCCTTTGCTTTATTTGCTTCCCTGCATTCCCTTTACAGCAATGTCTTTTTTACCAGAGAGAGAGAGAGTAAAAAAAAAAAAATACAATAAGGTAAACATTAGCTAACATAAAGCTTGATAGGCTTAAGGTTTATGACCCAAATCTGGTTCCCATTAAAAAAATACTTTTGCTGTGGTAAAGAATGCTTAGCAATAAGAAAGTCATGGATGGAATTTAAGGCTGCTTCACTCCAGTGAAATGACTGCCGCTTACAGTTCAGCACCTTCCCTCTGCAGTAGCCTGAAGGGGAAGCGAATGGATGGCATCAATCTGAGCCAAGTCAGGAGGCTTCTGGGAAGGTCCTTTTTTTGCTCCCTTGCATCCTGAAACTTGAAGCTCTGTCAAGTGTTCTGGAATATCCCATGCAAGAATGGTCAACTGGCTGATGGTTGTGGTCTTCTCTGAAGAACCACTGGGTGGTTGAATGGGAAGAGATCCCCTTTCGGTCTGCAGTTGGTAGGTCTCCATGACTGCTGGTGGAGATGAAGGAAGAAATGGAGAAGGTGTGCAGAAAGCAGAGCTGCTTTCACCTGGGCTGTACGAGGGGAAAAAATCCTGTCCGATGAGACTTTTTTTAAGCCTACTCCAGCAACATGAGTTTGAAAGAATAAAGAACTCAGTAGGCCAAAGAAGTTGACACAGTCTTGTACATGACTAAACTATTAAATAAGCTTTAGATGTGTGAACAGAGATCTCAGCCTGATCAGCTTCACAGCAACAATCCCTGAAAATAATTTCTTTTAAAGTAAAGATGCAGAAGAAAAAAACAATGAAAGCATTTTTAATGTAGTGTATTTCATTTTGATAGCATCCCTTATTCCCTTTCCCATTACTTGCAGGGAATTTTTATATGTGAAAAACCCTATTTGGCAATCTTTCAGATGATATGAAAGATGTTATTGGTTGTCCTTGTTGGAGGGGAAGAATCAACTGGGGTATTGTTACTGCAACTCTTTAAAATGTGCATAAGGCAAACACTCAAGGTGAGAAAAGACCAATCAAGGGAGAAAATGTGATTTATTTCTATCCCGTTGAGCTGTAGCTCCAAGCTCATTGCTGTGGAAACACGGACCCAGCAGAGTCTTGTCTGACACCTGCACATCCAGAAAACTTGTACCAGTGCTGAACTGTTTGAGATAATGCTTTTATCTACACAGCAACTGACAAGAGATACACTCCTAGACTTCTAATCAGCCTTCCCGTTAAACATGAGACAATGAGAAAGAAAGAAGGAAAGTGAGATGCAGTGCAGGGAGATATCAGGTGGTCTCACAGGTAGGGTCGGTAAAGCCATGTATTTTTTAAGAACTTCCCTGTCAGCAAAGACAGGGAAGGAGGTGAAGACTCATGGGTTCTTCTCTCAGGAAAGGGGTCAAAAAAGGAAAGCTCAATGGAGTGAAAGTGAGTAGATGGTGAAACACATTACATGAACTTAACTCTTTTCCTTTCAGTCACTTCCAGCCTTCTGCTGAAAATCTATAAAAATGCAGTATGTAGAACAAGTTACCCTTTCATTATTCATAATTTAGGTCTTTAGTTTCTCATTCTCTTTCCTACATGGTGGCATCTATAGCTTGCTTTTGATAGAGCTAACCTTGTCTTTCTGCTCATCTGTGTCTGACTTTTATACTTTGCATGTAAGAGGCCACGTTAGACCTCTGCTACATTGCCAAGCACAGGAGAAACCAAGAGTCCAGAGAAAAAGGGAATGGACAATCCATAATCTCAGTACACAGTATTTGCCACACCAATCTCGGTTGAGGTGTGCCTATAATACATCTTTACAGGAGGATCTAGGAGAACTTCCCAGGTCACAGCTCTTGGCTCTGATGTGTATTATGCTCACTTCCTTACTCTGTACTGAGATGAGTGCCAACACGTGAAATCCCATCCTCCCATGCCTGCGCTTTCAGGGGAAGGAAAGGGAAGTGTGAAAGGTGTACAACTGATCCCCAGTCTAAACCATCAGGGACAGGGCTGCAGGGACTGTCCTTGCTCCGCAGGCTGGACATAGTCGCTGGGACCTGGTCTTTCTGACAGCACCAAGCCAATGCCGCCATGGGTTATCTGCTAGTACAGTCAGAGACAAATTGGTTTCGTCCTGATGGAATGTTGCTGTGATTCTGCCTCAGCTGAAAGACGTTCTTCCATTTTTATATGTTAAACCATGCCAAACACTAACCACACTGTAAGGTTGCAGAACTAGTAATAACATCATGGGATAAACTTGCAAAACTATTTTAATTGTTTGCTCATTCCCTCCCAACTAGAAGTGAATTGTTTGCATGAAGGATGAGGTAGAAACATGATGCTTCAGAATATAACCCAAGTTGGGTCATTTATAAGAGGGTGTGTGCCTCCACCTGCACTCAGTCTGTGCTTCCTGGTTTACCCATGTGCATAAATAAAGCAAGTTTCATTAGGGCTTTGGCAAGCCTGGCTTTCCCAGCAGAAGCTTTTAATATTATTTTCCCTGGTACCCCTGCCAGCAAGTGCACCCATTGAAAAGATTACAGAATGTTTATAAGGAAAGGGTGACAGCAGAGTAGCAGTCTCATAATGTACTTCTCCAAACATGCCCTTCGATGACAAGAAAACTTTTTATGGTGGGAAATTTTAAAAGAAGAGGGTGCAGCTGACAACGATCAGAGGGGACATGCCAGTGTAAAGGACTGTCAGAGCAGAGAGGTACTGGGCATCAAATTGATGACCAAGCTGAATCTTCTATAGAAAGTTTGAGATTTATTGATAAAAAACTGTGAAGCAGTACTATGATGATATAGAAAGACATGTTAAAAKGTAATGCTGAGCATTGTAAAAGGCTACATATCTCAACTGGGAAGTAATCTTTCTAGTAAAGGCTATCAAATTCCTTTCAGTAGGTGTTTCTTCTGTCTCACTTACTAAACAGAAATGT
The DNA here is from genome assembly GCA_030449065.1 of Oceanodroma leucorhoa. Taxonomy (NCBI): domain Eukaryota; kingdom Metazoa; phylum Chordata; class Aves; order Procellariiformes; genus Oceanodroma; species Oceanodroma leucorhoa. Next base: position 14,645 of record JASVER010000153.1, on the reverse strand, counting down.
CTGCCCATACTGAGACAAGCATCATCAAGCCTGTTGCTACTGCTACAGGACTGGGGTTAGTCAAAACCCAAAGTGGAAAGCATCTTAATAAAACAATAATGTGACCAATATGTATTGAACTCTTAGTACCTCGTTTGTCATACCACAAAATATGTTTTAGGATGCCAAGTTCGAAAAGCAAGTATCTAACAAGGGATTTTCTGTTTCCCTCCTTTCCTCACTTTCTTTCTGTTTCCTGAATGTATTCTATTATTTAAACATTTTACAAGATAGGCAGCATTCTCCCTCAATTTAAACCCTGGCGAAAGAGCATTAAAAAAAGTGACAAGACTATCATTCAAAAGAGAGGGTCACACTAGTGCCTTGTTACTTCATTTTCATGACAAAGATTGCATCTGACATTTAATACCTAACATCTTTCAAGAAATATAGTGAAGTGCTCCAACATTTTGACCTTTTCTTGGGTCTTTATTTCTGATTGGCCCATCCATTCCACTCTTTCCTAGGCATTATAACCCTATCAATCAAGGAAATAGAGATTACAGTCCACTGTGAAACAATACACATTTAAAAGAGACACCATTAATGTTTTTAGGCCCCACATCTTCTGCAGCTTAGAATTGTTACAAATGGATCACTAGAAACTATTTCCCTTTCTTTATTCTTCTCCAGCCTCTTGCCACAAATTAAGACACTAATAAAGTCTTCAGGATTGGCAAAGATACTGTGGCCACAGCACCTAACAACATCCCTAGGCAACGGGTTTGCATGAGGAATGGATTTGGCACAGCTAACCGAGGATGCTCATTGAGAGGTAGAGATTTTTGCTCATTTCCAGATCAACCTTTGTGCTACAGTAACTTTGTTTCTCTCTCTCTTGTTCTCACTCTCTTTCTGCCCCCTCTGTGTGTATTTTGGGGGGGAGGGCAGGTGAAATTTAAATAACACTTTAAAAATGTCCACCTGTAAAAAGCATTAATCAGTAACACCTAGGTCTTCAGTGGCACTTTTCAACTGCAGATCTCAAAGCACTTCCCAGAAGTGGGAAGGGGTATTCTTAGGAATGCCCTGTGTTTGATCCAAAGGCCACTGTGGATCCAGGAGTGGAAGCCAGTGTCCCCCATTCCCCATGCTGAGTGCTCCTCCCTAGCAACCACAATCATTACTAAAAATGTACAGGTAAAAACACACTTTTGGGCTTGTAGGTAGGTAACAGAAAAAAATGGGGAAGACTATAGAGCACCATTTGCATCTCCTTTATTCACTATTGCTGTATTTTCTCACAAAAGAAACAGTGATTTGTATACTGCAATTCATGGCAATGACAAATAGATCAAGGAGTTTATGGACACTAGTGACAGACATCAGCTCTAAATGATGTCCTGCAGTGACCAAACTCTTAGTCATGTTACTAAAGATATAGTGAAGCACCATTGAAGTTGCCATATAGTTAATGCAACAGCAGACAGTACACTGTTCAAGCAGCTCAGCAAACAAAATGGATCACATTCATACAAAGAAAGAAAGTAAAGTATGCGAGGTATTAAATGGAGAAATAAGAACTTCAGGGAAAGTGTTTTCAAAAATGCAGAGAGAGATATAACAAGAGCCTGACTGAAAGGAACTTGAAAACCCAAAGGCAAGCCTGCCTCTGTAGCACTAACACAATCATTTGAATGGCCTTAGACCATTGCTTTCTAAAGAGCCAAGTAAGCATCACGTGCCTTAAAAAAAATTGCCACCAAAACAGGCACATGATTAATTTGCCACATCTCTGTCATATAAAGCATGAAAAGACTAAACTAAAAATCTTCAATCTGAAATGGAAAAAAAAAAACCCATGCTTTTCATTGTTGCTGACGCAGAGACAGTAGCATGTACATGCCATGGATACAGTTTTGCAGCGAGGGCTTTATTTGCTCTGAAGTGTAATCGTCTATTACGTGTTGGACTCAAATATCTTGTGATGTTTAAGGAAGCAGAGTAAATCATATGAGCAGACTGCAACATTGCATGAGAACTGGATGCAGTTATGATGAGGGGAGGACAGAGTTATTTCTCCTCAGCACTCCCCATGTCAGTAAGTCTTTGCTAGTCTGGTAACACAATAGTCATAAGCTCTTCCAGAAAATGCCAATACTGCTTACTATATCTGTTTTCTTTTTGAGCTAGGATGAAGGTTCATTAAGAATTATTTTTAAAACTTGAATTTTATTAGAAGTCTAGTTCTTCTAAACTGATCTGTTTATGGAAACATTGGTTTGGATGAAATTTTCAGCAGGAAAAAAATTGTAGAGTTCACATTTTTGAAAGTTCAAGAGTTTCAAGAGTTCAACAGCCACAATATTCTGCATAGGGCACTCAGCTGAGATCTTGGAGATGTTAGCTCAAGGGTGTTAGCTCTGCTCCAGAAATAGAGCCTTTAACTTAAATTATGGAATACAGACTAATCCTTGGTGATGTGTTCTCCTCCCCTTATCCTTCTCCACACACAAAACAAACAAACAAAAAAAAAAMCACAAAACAAAACAAAAAAAACCAACAAAACCAATCACAAAACCCAACCCAAAAATAATTGTACAAAAAATCTGATTTCATCCCCGTGGGCTCCCAGCCCCATGAGGACAGGGAATAGACACATTACTGGTGTGCCCTCTTCAAGCTGCGCACATTGGCAGGAACAAATGGCGGCACTCTGGCTGGGACATGACTGGACCTCAATGCATGCTCTGGCTGAGCCCCACTGATGAAGGTTGTGTAGGCTGCTGAAGTCCCCTACACCCCTTTCCATGGTGCTTTCTGCTGCTGTTGTCACTATTCTCCCTCCTGACTTTACGGGGGGCTTTTTTTAATCAACTGTTTCACATTTCATTATTCAGAAAATACATATTCCTGGAAATCTGTCTTGCTGTCTACCAGCTGGACAACTGCTCATATGCTAGTACTGGCTCCTGCTCATGTCCCCAGTTTGTAATTACAGCTAACAGTCTCCAATGCTAATGTCAGATTTATGTTGATTCTGTCTGTCTCTCTGACTCCCACCTTCTTTCTCCTTCTTTGGCACCTGTGGTCTTCCTTCCCCTTCCAGCTTGGACTTGTGGTACTGGTGGCTTAAACCTGAAGGGATCTTGTCCTGACTGAAAGGCATCCCTTTGAAATTCATATGACCCAGGAAGAACTGAGACATTTAGAAACATATTATTCATTGAACAACACTCTTACTCTGATCTGGAGTTAATTTTAAAGCTTTAAAATTATTGGTAATTAGATGGAAAAATGTGCTTGAAAGGCTCATCTTATGGACCAGCTTTAGTTTAAGTTGGTGGTGTCAGGAAAACCTCTGTAGGTTCTAGGCTTTGTTAAAAGCTATAGGTTATTCGCAGTAACATTGCATGAGCTAAATATATTGGCAACTGCAGGCAGTTTGGGGAGTGTTTGCTTTGTTTCTAGATTCTTTTGCTTCAGCATTAGAAAGAAAAAGATACCTAATCTGTATTCAATGAGAATTGTAAATGTTGTTTGGGAAGGCTATTTGATTAAGATGAAATTCTGATATATTTGGCGCTGCTGAATGGCACCTTATTCTCCATTCATTTCAGTGCTACCATGTGGCTATTGTTGTTGTCTGATGTTCATGGCCATTAAGGGAACATTTTTGTCCGTGTTCTGTGCACAGAACAAATGTTCTGGTTGCTTACTCACCCCTCAAGGTGAAGGCAAATGTCTTCTGAAGTTCCAAAGAACATCACAGCCTTCAACTCCTAACCCTTTCTTACTTCTCTGCCTCTTGCTGCTTTCCCTCCAAGGGCTATCTTTTTGTTATTATATTGCTTACTGTTCCCTAAGGTAATAATATCTTAGTCCCTTCCATGTAAAATCAGAAGAGGTGTTAAAACATCTTGACCTTTAGAGATGTTTTGCCTTTTTCTTTTGCAATTAAAATTCTGCCCAAGCAATGCTTTATCTTTGTTTTGTGAGGAATATTTGTTTGTTCATTGTTGCATTTATATTTATTTTCTGTGTTTCTCTGTTTGGTTGAGTTGTTTGCTGCAGGTGGTTTTCAGAACTTTTTTTCAGAGTGGGTAAACAAAGTAATTGATGTTGTGAGTGACATTCTTGTCACGAAAAGTGTTTTCTCAGAGGAAAGTTTATGTAGCCTTCACTAGAGATGGGACTTAGTCTAACAGTGAGATGCGAGTCACAAACTTCGGTTAAAAATTCAGGTAATCTCTAAGGGGATTTATTCAGTGACTGGATACCCTCAGCCAAGCATGTCTGGTACCAATTCTCATCTGTTTCACTCTGTGCTTTTTGAGCCAAAACTATAGTGAGCTCAGATATCCCAGCATACACCCTGCAGCTACGTTCAAGTCCATGGTTCACCCTTTTTAGGCCTCAAGCTTCCTGCATCTTGGGTACCACAGCTCCTGGAGAAGTGTCCTGGGCAAGGGAAAGGCTTGGCATCGGAGGAGCAGCAGCACGCCTTCCCAGCCCCGGAGCAGGGACGGTGGGATCTCTCCCCAAAACACCACACAGGAAGAGATGCTGAGCCTCCTCTGATGACTTCAACAGCCACTACTAACCCAACATGTCCCAAGGGAGGAGGCTGTCTGAGCTTTCAGGTGGTGATCTCTGTAGAGCACAGACCCTTGTAGCCTATGTAATTCTTTTTTTTCTTTCCCCTAGTTTGTTTTTTGGGTTTTTTTGGTTTTGTTTTTTCTTTTTTTTAAAACCACAACATAATTTACGTGAAACATTCTGGGACTTGATAACACTCAGCCTTCAGGCTCATGCCTGAGAATGCACCTAAGCATAAATTATTGCACAATAATTCAAGCCCTGTCTGGTCTTATTGCTTAATAAAATTAACATTGTGATATGAACCAAAATGTCTTGAAGTGAAATTGTACTTTTTCAAGAGTTCAATTGAAAGGAAAAAAAAAAAGCCCAACAAAAAACCAAACAGGTTTTTATGACTGAGGCAAAATATAACTCTCTTTCATCTCAAGACTTTCTTTTTCCTTTTTACAAGCCAGCAACTTAGTTGCTTTTTGTTCTGTAAGTAATGTGAGACGTCTTTTTATACATACTCTGAGTCATTTCATCATTCAGAAGCAAAGCAAAACCAGAAAGTTGCATGTGTTGCTGGATTTTATCTTTAATGAAAAATACCTTTTCTCCAGTTTTGTGTAATGCCAGCAGTAAAAGGAATAGTACAGTGCTCTGAAGAAAATACCTAGGAGACCTAGGAACTTTGTCACTCTCTTCTTAAAAAGTTCCCAAAATAAAAGTGATGCAGGAGTTCCTCGGTGCTATCTTGGTGACAAACCAGGGGGTCTCTGCTCCTCTTACTTAAAATGTGTACAAATACACACCAGCACATAAGGCAAACACTAAGCCTAAGATCATGGTGGCAAGGAGCGTGAGGAAGACTAACTGAAGATTTGGAGGCATGCGATATCAGTTAGACTGACAGGAAGGCTTGAGAATTAAAGGTGGTAAAGCACTTGTGGCAGGCAGCTTATTTGCTCTTTTATGTCTGTAGGAATGTGGAAAAGCTGGCCTTTTACTGGAGAAGTCAGCCTGTCACAGGGTCCAAGTATACAGCCTTCTGCAGCTCAAGAAATTGTACTGGCTACGCAGAGACAAGCCACAGATCAAGCAAACAAATTTCCATATATATATAACTTGTAACTGAAGTTACAGAACTTTATTTCTATATAATTTACAGTTAGTTAGTTTTAGGTCTTTGCCTATGCTATGGAAAAGATATGATCCATTCCAAGGCTAAAACTCCAAATGTATGTTCATAGTTCTGGGGGKTTTTATTTCTTGAATGGAATGATCCTCTCTCTCCCCCAGATAAACAGTGATTACACTGCTCATACCAATTCTTGTCAAGACAGGAAGACTGTTTAAAACAGTCTATGTGATGGTTAATACACTAAGCCCATGAGTGGTGCCATGGAGATTATTTTGCAAATGCACAAAATCTCCTTACAAGAAAAAGTCTGAGTATGAAAGCAGATATTTACTAAGGCAGCCGTAAGGAACCACAATATAGTAACTGCTGTGAACCAGAACAAAAAAGAAATAGAGGTCTAAAAGTGCAACCAAATGAAAGAAAAAAGCAAGGGCAGCCTTTTGTCAACCTCCTATATGTGCTAGAATGAAAAAAGTGAATTTGAATCAAAATCAAAGACGGAGAAAGTGCTGGGTCTGCTCTCTACATGCCTTTGAACTGGCCTAAGCATGCCTCAGTCTAGGCTGGGAAACGTGCATGCACTAGTTTGAGGATTTCACAATTATGAAAACTAAGGAGCCTTTTGTTTGTATATTTTTAGTTAAATGTAGCACCATACACACCTTGTCAAAAAGGGTTTTGAGCAAGTCTTTATGTACATTTAAAAGGCAAGTAAACAGACAGAGAGACACTGACTGGTTTATCTCTCCAGCCAACACACTGGGAAAGCAAACTTACTTTCTTCCAGGTACTACTTTTTAATTGGGTTCTTTCCAGTGTAAACTCTACAAGAAGATCTTCATGTGGGCTTGCAAGAATTCCCTTAGGTGGGTCCAGCAGAAGGTCTTGGTCACCATTTGTGGGAGGTACCCTGCTATAGAAGTCATCTTCTGTACATTCTCCTTTCTGCGTTCTCAGTATCTACCCTCAGGCCTGGGGACAGAGGAGCAACAGGGCAGTCAAYGCAACTATCCCAGAGTGCTAATACAAAGCATAAATAAAACGCACAATTTCCACAATGGGTAAGAGTCCGACGTGAACAGCTTGGAAAAAATCAAAAACCTCGGACTGAATGAAGAAAAGAATTAGGTCACTGACTCTAAGCCAGGAAAAAATACGCACAAAAGGAAATTAGAACAGCAGAAGTATTTCATATTAGCCTATCCAAAGATTTAACGTGCATGGGCAGCAGTATGTTCTGTCTTCTGGAAAACTATTATGGGCAGAAAAGATTGTTAGGAATTTCTATGCCATCTCCACAGTGTTACCAGTCCTACCCAACAAATTAGATATATGGCAGTATACATGTGATATGAGATATCCTTTAAGCCTGAAAGCCAAATGCTGGACTCACCCTAATGAGAAACAGCACAAAGCCTGCTTGTTAACCCTTTTATACTGTACATTACACACACATTGCCAGAATATCATCAAGGTTGCAAAGAAGCACCCAACATTGTTATTCTTCCCACTGCATATATGGATATTTAATTACATGTTAACATTTTTCCACATTAAAATCACTACCTCAGAGGCTGGAAGGAAGCTACTGTTGTTTCCAAGGCTTCATTTTTTTGCAGAAGGTGGATGCAGTATAGGACATGATAAGTAACATCTTGTAGAAGCCATTCCCAGGTGCATGAAGGGTAAAAAAATGATTGGAAACAATCTACACAGAATTACCAACGAAAAATTGTGTTTGTCCAACCTGATTGCCTCCCACAATGAAAGACTGTGGATAAGGGAAGAGCAGTAAAGGTCATTTACTTTGATTTCAGCAAGGCTTTTGACATATTCTTCCACAGTGTTGTCATAGCTGCGGAGATGTGAACTAGAGGGATGGACACCAGGTTGGTGGGAAAACTGCTGGACTGTTGACTTGAAGGGTTGTACTCAATAGTCTGAAGTACAGCTGGTGGCCAGTTATGGGTATGTTCCTTGAGTCAATAGTGGAGTAATATGTCTAACACCTTCATCAGCAACCTGAGCAATGTGAGGAAAGACACCCTTAGCAACTTCATGGATGACACCAAACTGTAGGAAGCAGCTGACACACTGGAGGGAAGGGCTGTCATTCAAAGGGACCCAAAGTCTGGAGAAATGGGCTAGTCAGAAAGTCATGAAGATGAACAAAGGCAAACACAAAGTCCTGTGCCTGAGATGGAATAACCTCATGCAACAACAAAGGTTGGAAACTGTCTGTTTGGATAGCAGCTCTGCAGAAGAGATTCTGGAGCATCATGGTGGAGAGCAAGTTGAACACAAACAAGCAGATTATTATTGCAGCAATGAAGGCTATCTATATACAGCAAGAAGATAACCAGATAACAAAAGGCAATGTTTATTTCCCTCTACTTATCACTCATGAGCTCTTATCTGGAATATTCTGTATGGTTTAGGACCCTTCCATACAAGGCAAACAGGAGAGAGTCCTCTGGAGGGCCAATGAGAGGATAACGGGTCTGGAGCATAGAACAGGAGATGCTAAGGGAACTGGATTTATTTAGCTGGAGAAAAGAGGCCTAAAGGGGCCTTCACCACTGCCTAAAGGGGGTCATAGAGAGCAGTTCTCAGAGGTGCAAGGACAAAAGTGATCACACACTTCAGAAAGGGACATTTCAATAAGGGTAGTGAAGCACTGGAAGAGGGGCCCTGAGAAGTAGTGGGATCTCCTTCCTTTGAGATCCAAAGAACGCACCTGTACGGGCCCTGAACAACCTGACCTAACGTAAGAAGTTGGCCCTGCCCTGAGTGGGGAGATGGTCTAGGTGATTCCCTCCTCACCTAAATTTTTCTATGGTTCTATGATTCAAAATACCATGTGCCTAAAGAGCCTAAAGCCCATATCATACATTCTCTCAGCCTCTCTGCCCTGACTGGTATGGGACTCACTAGGTAAACTCTGCCCACTGCTAGTGAGTGGTGGTCATGGGAATGTCCATGCTTTTGGAAAAAACAACACTTATGAAGTGATTGTAGCACTTCAAAGGCACTTTAAAGTCACAACTCTTACCTCGCAGGAAGTATTCTAACCCCTGAGCAACTCACCCCAGTTCAAAAGATATTTGCTCTGCAATTCATTTTCTGAAGCCTCTGTTGGAACAAGCAACACACACAAAAAAAAGTAAGAATCGTGTGGCCAAGAGAACAAACAAGTAGGGACTGACTCTATAGTCAATTGATTAAGGCATTGAAGTAAGTGAAAAAGAATTGGTGACAATTAGAAAAGGGGAAGATCAGAACGTCTCTACTCCCCAGCATATTCACGATTTACATGTGAGAATCATTAACTAAATGATCCAGGGAGAACAGAAAAACACCTAGGTCTTCTTTTCTAGATGGGATCATTTTTGTATCTGCTCCCCAGTGAATAATAAGGGAAAGAAATAATCAGGGAAAGAAAATGAGAACTTAGACTGAAGAGACTGGAGAATTGAATTCAGTCTGGTTTTCAGCCATAGACTGTCAATGTGATATAAGGCCAGTCCCTCAAACCAACATTTCACAGGCAGTGAGCCATAACAGGATCCTTTGCTTGACACCCTGAGATCTAATACAGAGAACGCTGGTCTACTTCCACGTGTAACTGGAGCCAGTGTGAGCTGTGTGGTGAATATATAGGCTGTAGCTATTTAATGTTCCCAGGACCACTCACTGCTCCCAGGACCAACTACATGGAGTGCTTCTGTCCATACTGTTCAGCTCAGCTTCCAAAACAGCACGGGCTTCTCCACAATATCTACTGGGACTAGTTCCTGGCCTGGCTCGACTCCCGCACTCAGGAATTGTCAAAGAGGAATTGACATGAGCCAAAACCATGTCAGGAACTGTTCTAACAATTCAGAACAGGGTTTGAGTGATCACCAGAGCGTAAGGCTTACAGCTACACGTGGAACAATGAGAAAAAGTAAGATATTGAATAAAGGGTTATGACGCAAATGCTGTCCTCCTCACTTGGTAAACATAGCTTTCCTGTGCTACCCTTCCAAGTTAGCCCTTCAAATATTCCATCCTTCCTTTCTTTTCTGAGTTGTTGAGTAGGTATGCGAGATAAGATCTCAGTGCACCATTGATCAAAATCAGTAAGATTCCCTATTAATCCTCCTGCCTGTCTTCTTTATCTGTTGTGGCATTTTAAACTTCTATTCCAAATTCTTTGAGTAAGAACTCACTTCATCTCATATTTTATAGCATGAAATCCAGTCAGGACCCAACCCAGGCTAGATCTGCTTTGTAATAAATAATGAAGATCGTAAAAAATTATTACAATAATTAGTATTACAAAATAATTATTACAAAATAATTTTACAAAAAAACAATATTTTTGAATAACTGTGTTTTTAAGACAATTGTGTTGCTTTAAATTATTCAGTTCTTAAATTTACACTTGGCTTTGTCTCTCAGTTCAGGAAGTCTGACTTAAATATTTTTAATGCTGCTTTAGATCATCAAATAGGAAAAATCTTGCACTTCCCTAGTTCAGGGGAACTAGGTCTGAGTAATGGTTCAGGTATCTCTAAGATGTCTCTAATTTGTACCATTTTAGAAACAATTCCTTGAGGCAAAAGGAGAGGTCCAGAAACACCAGCTTCTAAGTGTCAGGCTAACAGATCTCAAGCCTTTATACTGCCTTCAGTTTTTCCCAGAACATATTCTTCTTGGAGCTGGCACAGTACCTTATGACTGTGTTACATCTCCTTTATGCTAACCTGCAATGAGTAAGGTGGTAGGTCAAACATATGTTGAATAAAGGGGTGTCATTTCTTTGTAAAAGCCATATTTTGACTGTAACTGTAGGCCTGTCAAAAGTCAGACATTGAGCATCCTTGCTTCTGCTCCACAATTTCACATACCTCTCAGGAGGCCTGAGAGACCAAGCACACAGATCCCCAATGCCTGGTGTACCACAATGGAAGTAGAGACTTCACTCAGTCAGAAATGCCCCATTCTGAAAGAAGAATCTTGCATGTGGATGGCATAACGGAAAAACCTTTTGTCATGAAAAAAATGCCAACTTTTTGCCAAAAGGAATTTTCAAAAAATGTTTTTGGGAAAATGGAAGTAAATCCTTACAAAATCTTAATCATCCAGGCTGCCAGCTGCTGGGAAGCCAAAGGCATTGTGAGCCAAGTAGCTGGGGAGCCATCAATTCAAAGAGATTAGGAATGTGTCAGCCTCAGAAGCTGGGCATACCAGGGAGCCCTTGAGCAGGAGAAGCCAGGCAGCTCGGCAGGCCTAGCTGGCAGAAAGCATCGGCTTCTTCATCGTCAACAGTTTTTCAGTAGAAAATACCTTTCAGCATATTTTCAACAGAATCTCATTCTCAGAAACCCCGACAGTGATGCTACTACGTCATCCTAACTCTGCTAGATGTGAATGTCAGTAGGAGGATGGAGCTCAACTTCATAAAGGAAGGGGGAGCAGAAGGCTGGGGGAACTCCCGTATCTCTGAAAGAACAAGGTACCGCCTCTAGGTCCCAAATGCTCTTTGCTACTTATGCTATAGTGGAGAAATCACTTCTCAGTAGCAGATAATTTTTTCGTAGGGACTAAAAGGACCATGATGGAACAAGGAATGACCTACCCTATTCTATTCGGCAGCCCAGGCCAGAGTGGTCCTCTCCAGGAGGAGTGAAGCCAGCACTTCCTACGAGGCCAGAGGCACTTTGCAGATCATGCTGCACTGGTCTCTGAGGTGGCCTCACTGCAGAAGCTTAGGGCATTCACACCTCAGGGTAGAGCTGAAGGAACTGGTGCAGAACAGCTGAGTAATTGTAACTTTATTCAGATTATATCCTGTGGACGAGCTTGTGAGTTTCTCTGTCTTTCTTTCCTTAATAGAAGTTCCCTTGCTTTACATGTTGACTCAGAGCTGCTACAAGGTCAAAGCACTCTTTAGGTTTACAGACAGTGAGTGCCTGATAAGAGTGACTGCAGGAGGATATTTTTTTCTCAGCCCGGACAGAGGCCAAACCAGTTTTGTTGGAATCCTAGACCCACTGAGTCCAAACTTTGTTGTTATCATAAACTGCCAAGAAGACAGATTACCCATGGCATGGCTTCAGTGGGATAGGACACAGATTTATCATGTATGATCACAACATGAGCAAGTCCTTCAAGGCTTGCTCTCACCTTCCTTCCTTCTATCTGACCCTTCATCCTGCTTTCTCCTTTCTCCCTGGCCCCTGATTCTCTTTAGACATCATCTTCTAAGAACTTCAAGAACTGATCTTTATCTCCATCTCACACAGTCTCTGTTCTTTCTACGGTTGCAATCTGTCTGAATTCACATTATCCCCCATTTTAGGCCAAGGGAAGGCCTGAAGCTCAAAAATCAATAGGGAAGTGCAAGAAAAGTAGCACAATCCAGACCTAGCCACAGGCAGCTCCTTTTATCTTCCTGAGATGAAATGTCATTTCTGTAGCAAGTGCCTTTTCATTTGGAATCCATCTTTTCAATGATGAAATAACACTTCTGAAAGCACCACATCAGAGAGGATGGTTCTTTGGGGATACAGTGATAATAAGCATAGCAAGTGACAGAGGATAATCTCAGCAAGCATTTAGTAAGGTAGGAAGCACAATACCCATTCAACCTTTGATTAGGTAGAAAACTTCAAACTGGGATTAAGCCAAATCTCTAGCATCCATGACATCTCTAAAAAAGGCAACCAGCTGCTGGGGCATATAAAAAGCTACCATCAGAAATTCAGAGACTCCAAAAGGCTCTGGATGTTTTTGCTCCAAAAAGAGTTATCCTGGACAAAATGTTAGTATGAAATTAATTTTAATTATTTTCCTCAGAGTTAGTAGCTTCCCATTTCCAAATCCAAGGCAAAAAGGTCTCTATTCTTTGAATCAGTAAGATCTCACTCTTGGCCTTTCATTTTTCTGAAAGATCCCACGACAGTACTGTCATCCACAGACTTAAATTCTTTGAATTCAAGTGGCTTTGCCCCGAAGCACATATAATCCCGCAGTTGTCATTAACAAGATGAGTCATAATAAGGACCTAAAATTTTGGAAAACCAAAATTCCACTTTTTTCCCCTTTCTTAAATAAATAGGAGGAGCACAACTAAAAATAAAAGGAATAAAAAAAAGTTTTACTGTAAATGAGCAGTTCTGCTTCAGCTACCATCAAGCATTATGTTTCATTGCCAGAGTCATGTAGCACACCTGGGTGACTTATGTTTCCTTTTAGTTTGTGCAATTCCTGGAAAATAAAATGCCTCATTATGTTCTGCAATAAGGTAGCATTTCTGTAAGGTGCCTCAAAGTATCTAATCATCACAATACTTTCATTTAATTTCACTAAAATAAACAGACAGGCACAGAAGATATTTAGCTTTTGGCTTTTAAAGGAACAGTTGGCATTCACAATTTAAAGTATTTCTATTATTTCAGCTAAGATAATTAATAGAAAACAACTGTTGTCTGGCAGATTGCATTTAAAACTGTATTATTGAACACATCCCCAATTACTATGAAACAAGGAATGTACAAGGAATATATCATTAAATACGTTTCAGGCAGGGAAACCTCTGCTAAAATTTAAGACAGGTAATTGTGTAAAGTTCAAATAATACTTGCAGAAAATCCACCCATTTTGCTAAATCCATCACTACTTTGAAAATAGAAACGCTTTTCTCTCACAGTAGAATAGATCTAAAAGTAAAATAAAAAAATGCACTTAGCCTTTCTTGGTGTGCTGTGGAAAAAAGATATGCTTTGAGATCAAGTTTAGAAACCAACAGGAAAGCTGTTTAAATACTGGTTTAACCATCAGGACAATTTAAAGATATAAATATCAATACGATTGTATCCATTGTTCTTGGGTTTATAGTTTCATTGCCCGTGAACACAACTTACACCGAAACAGAATGCAAGCACAATTTAAGCCTTTATTTAAAACCAGGTCTGGAGCACCGCAGACTTGTCAGCTGCCCCCACATGGAAAGGGGGGGTCCTGTGAATGGGGAACCGAGACAGGAGATTTGCAAAGCAGGGGTGCTCAGTTACATTCTCTGATTATGTCCAGTGTCATGTGTCTTAATTCTATCATGAGCACCTCCCTCGCCTCCACGGCCTCCTGCTCTCAGCACACAAAAGCAAGTAAGAATGTAAAGAACGGGTGCAGCCTGCTGCTCCCTGCGGGCCCAGGGAAAGCTGGCTCTGGGCAGTCATTGCACCGCGTGTATTCCAGCTGCACCTAGGGACAACCAGCACCATGGAGGCATGTTGTGGGGCTGTGCTCTACATTGCTATGTAAGAGCAGCCTTCAGCTTCAAATGCGCAGCGATTGGCATGAATTTAAATAAGACACTGAAGGGAATTAGCTGCAGAAAATTAATGCCAGGCGAGTCCATTCTAAACACAACATGCCCAAAACCCTTGTCTGACAAAAAATAAAGCTGAAAGTAGATATTCACAATGTTAAATTACATGCTTGCATGCATGGTCTCTGCACTCTGCACGGCACATGCAAGCCGTCTCCAGCCATCACATGCAGACGTGCACTCACGTGCACACTTACACACACACAGAGTGATGCAGTTCAAATGCACACATAAAAGCATTCTGCTCGCTTTTCCCTCATCACACATGTTAAATAGGTCAAAACAATGAAAGCACATACATGAGAATGCAATTGAACAGCTGTGCATGCCAGATATAGAACAAGCATATGAATGTGAAGATGAAACACAAGTCTGGATTACCACAAAACCAAACAAAAATGCAAAGAAATTACAGTTAGGATTTCACAATTTATCATTTGATATTCCAGCCCTATAAGCTCATTCTTCCTTTTTTTTTTTTTTTTGCAGTTAGAGACATTTCTAGATACCCTAGATTGTATTTTCCCCATCGATACCATATTTTATTGATCTTCTACTCAATCT
>JASVER010000152.1:1836356-1901155 GCA_030449065.1 Oceanodroma leucorhoa | reverse complement strand
TTGTGTGTGTATTGATTTAGATAGCCAGCAATAAGCATAATCTGTAATCAAGTCGCTTTAATAATTGTAGTAAACTTGATTAGCTCGCTTTGTAACTGTTAAATTAGCCAATGATTAAGTGCTGTCAGAATCTTATGACCTACCTTAAAACTGTAAATGAACTTTAARTTGCTGCTAAACACAYATAATCCCTTAGGCATAAACCGTTGACCAGGTCTGAGACCAGGGGTAGATYCAGCCGCAGCTAGATTCCTCTCTGAGAAGGAGYTTWGAAAGCAAGGGGGTCTARTCTGAACCTCGTGACTCAACGGGAGGGTCTCCCTTACCCTTTTGTCCTCAATCTCTGCACACATCATTCCAGCACAATTCTGACAYGATTTTYGCCAGTCTATTTYTTTCAAAGCTAAGAAGCACATGTTACAGGGTAACTTGATGCAGAGACTACATGGTGAAATGTTACACTCTGCCTTTTGGAGGCAATTGGCATAGATGGTCAGAATGTGCCTTTTATTATTTCACTAATGTATTYACAAAATAAACTATAGCCAGAATGACTCTAATCATCAGACTATCTCTAGACTCAGCCCACTAAGTTGTGGTGCATTCCTGACTCACTGAAAAAACATTGAGTAAGTTGACATTTGAGGGTCTGCTGAGTGTCCAAGTGGTCTCATCTGTACCTCAAACAGAGTAGTTTTGATCAATAGTCTAATATGCTGGAGTTACACGTTCATCCCTCCAGAAGATTAAAAGTATATCCTGCTGTTAAGGAAAGAATACAAGAACAGGAAAATACACTTAAACAGAGATAATTTCAATCTACCAGTATAGAGCAGCTTGATTATGGCTTTGAGTTTCCCAGTGTGCTGTTTTGGTCATACATCATTCTTTCAGTCCTGATTTATCCAGTAATAAAACTTGATCTATCAATGCAAAACCAAGAATTACTTCTAAATTTGCTTTTGTGATTACGTATCTGACTGGGAGCCTCCAGTGATAAAAAGCTATTACTACTTTTGAAGTAAAGGCTAGTAGCTCCTRAGAGCAGCTTAAATAGCCATTCACAAGGTAATGCTACGATACAGAATGCTTCAGCTTGAGGAAGGTTACAGTCACAGAAATCATCAGACACTAAAAAAACACCAACTAGATTCTTTCTGTATGAAATAGCTTTAGCAAACTGGCCAACAGAACCTGATGTTCTCCAAATTCGGAACAGCTTCCCATTGTGAACGTTTTTATTTTCAGTATCTACAATTTTTGAGAGAAGCTTCTGACACACAGTTGGCAAAAGATGATCCTTCACCCAAAAGCAGCCCAATGCCAGTTTGCAGCAATGGCCATTTTATTTTAAGCAGCGAACGTTTTGCAACCCAACTGRAAAGCCTGAGTGTATTTGGATATCTATTTTCAATCATGATAGGGCAGTTATTCACAGGGGAGACAGAGCCACGCAAGAATGCTTCCCCTACTGAATTTCAGGATTGTGTCCAAAAAAGTGCCAAATTCACATTGTCCTGAAACATACTAAAACTTTTTAACTTACTTTCTTGAAAGTTCAGGAAAGTTGTGAACACACTGAAGGCAAGATCTTCCAACAAAGTCTTTAGAAATCACAGAGACACAGCTACATGTTTTTCCCACAGTATGTTACAAGTTTAATTGTGCAAAAATACAGTCATCAAGACTTCAGCTTTGTTGTGAACTGAACACAATTCCAGTGATSTACAGGCATGGAAAGAGGTACTACTGTAATTAGAGCAAATACACCATAATTGTTGTTGAGACAACCAAGTGGTTTGATACACTGAGATACTGTTCTCAAGTGATTTAGACAACCTGTATTTAACTACGGTACRTTAAGAGAATCAAAGAAATGACACCTAAAAGGAAAGCTAGTAGCAGACTAATTAAGTTTAAGACTGCACTAACTCAAAAGAACATTAAAAAATGGTTTAGACAGATTCCCCAATGATGGCCAAGAATTAGYCTGTGATACTGCAGGTGTGAAGCGTAACTCCTCTTCATTCAACACAGTATATATTGTGTTTCAGCAAAACAAAAGGCTTTCCTAATGCCAGTATTTATTTCAAGCACAGGAAAATGAAGCATTAACAACCTTTAAAATTGTATTTCAAACTATAAGACACCAATGCTGTTGCAAAAGAAATAGATGAGGAAAAAAAAACAAACAAAAAACTTTCAGAGCTCAGTCCTCTGGCTCCACCACTTAATAAAACAAAAAAACCCCACCAAAATAATACATATGGACAAGAAAGGCATTGCTGATTCCTCTCGCCCCCATTAAAATCTTCCTGTAGTGCCTACATCACTGAGGAAAAAAACAGTTTTCCAAGCAATTCGCCTCCTTGCACATCCAAGTTTTAACACAACCAGATCAGACATTCGTAATGTTGTTTTGTGCAGCTACTTTTTGGTCTTAACAAATCTACGTGCTTCTTGCAAAAGCGTTTCAACATCTTCCTTATCCTTGTCTTCTGAACTTGGTTCCCAGTCAGAGTCTTCATCAGTAGGTTCGCACTCCTCTTCCTCATCATCTATAAAGCTGTCATTAAGGTCATATTCATTTGGTTCATCATCGTCACCATCTTTCTCTGCAGCCCTTTTTCCTGTAGGGACAAAAATGTCATATATTCATGAATCACAAATACAGAAAGAAAGAGACTTTCCAGAGACTATCTAGTTAGTCTCTCTCCTCAAGAGGAGAGAATCAACTAAAGTACTCTACCCAATGCTTACTATTTTGATTTTCAAGATTTTCATGAAAAGCTGTACCATCTCTCTCTGACACCTACTGCAGCACTTACCARTCTGATCACTTAGAAAGTTTTCCTTACTGGCTTTTCTTCCAGCATTTGGAAAACAGTATCATGCCTCTTCTGATAATGTCTTCTGATATCAGAAGACAACAATATCAGATGTCTTCTGATAACTCTCATTTCCTTAACGAGTGGCGCACACAGTTTTCCTAGTCGTCTTCCTGCTACTTCAGTACCTAACAATACATCTAATCTTGCCATTTAGCCTCTAGSTATTGCTAGGTGGCTGTTTTGACCCCAGATTTTCTGCCTTCATCCATACATACTTACTTAGGGCTATTTTATACTCATACCCCCTTTGGAATCCGACATGACATTTCCATTCACCTCTTTCCTGAGCTTCAGCTGAGAGAAGGGAATCTGCTAGATCACTCGCCTCCTATGTTCTCAACTGGGTAGTCTGTGCTTCCTTTCTGAACACGGGTTAAGGAAACAACAAATACTGAACAYTTCTTTCCTGAGCTGGGTGCAGCCCACCTGTTTCCCAATTCAGTCTATTCTATCGCACTGCTTTCTAATCTACTCTCCATCCATCTTCTTCACAACTTACATTTTGTGATCAAATTGCCTTCTGCCTTCATAGTATTTCACAATACTCTTCATTGGCAGKAATCAAAGACTCAGAAACCTCTATTTACAAGAAACGGATGCTGTTTGCAGCATGTTACTAAACTTTTTTAGACAGCTTGTTTTGCAGTATTCTTTTAATTGCTCAAATATGTCGGTACATTTAAAACAAGTCCCAGAGGCAGGATAATTCTGCTATTTGAAGAAGCCTTATCCATCTGAGTTGGTAGTGTCTGTACAAAGCTGCTGCCATGGCAGCATTGCCTTCTCCTTTTATTTATCAGCAGCTGTGAACAAGCTGTAAACTTGTTGAGACAAGTTTATTTCCACTGCTTCATGATTTTGGCAGAGGTGCATAACCCTTRCTCTGCAAGCTTATGTTGTGTCCCTTTTTTCTTACATGTCCACAACTCCTAACTAGCCACAGTCTGCTAATATTCCAATCGTGTTATTCTGCCCTGAAGTCATACCTCTGAGTAAAACCATGTTCAYTCCTCTTCTTCCCAGCCTCCAATTTTTGCATTCTTATCTCATCTAGAGATAACCTGTCAATGATCTCATACAGATAATTTATCTGTTGAACAATTCTTGTCATCATCTTTCACATGAAACTATAAACATGTATTTTTTTCTTAGCTACAGACACCAGTTCAAATCATCAACGTTTATATTAAACAGACACATTTCTTAGCAACCTCAGGTCAGAGCCCCAGGCACTCAAACTACGCATGTGGTGAACAAACRAGAACACCAGTACCTTATGTAGTCACATCACATCTCCTATCAGTTACATTTTTCTACTACGATTCTAGAATTATCTCATGGTCTAATTAACATTTTATACTCTATAGCAACTCTCACCCAAGGTTTATCAAAAGCATTTACAGCATTAGTCAAGTTTCTCAAAGATACGCAATTTTATGGGTGAACTGTGCTACAGAGGCACTGAATGACCTCCTAGAATAACGTCAGCCACGTGTGGYGCAGCCAATAATATAACTGAGATATATCCTATGGCTAGCAATCTATATTCTTTGAAGGACCGACTGTGCACCACCTGGCAGAAAATCCKGAAAATGCCAACTGCCAATTTGAGCTGTAATCCACTATCATGCTTGCTAGCCTATTGTTCATCAGTCTTCAGAGGAACTTAATCATGTCCATGTTTACCAGCAGAATTTCTTATAAGAATCACAGACTATGGCCCTGCAGAATGAATTATGTCTTGGAGGGGAGAGGTCAAAACAAAGATGCTAAATACAATAAGAACAAAATCCCTCTACTCAGCTTACAAGAATAATAAGAACAAAACCTGCTTAGCAAAGAAAAGCTCTTCTTTGCTTTCACAGCACTGGAGGTGGTATTTTACAACAGAAGTAGGAATTCTGGTAAAATACTGATTACTTCCATCAAACTATATATATATTTTTTAATTTATTTATTTTTCCTACAAATGTAGAAGGAGCATACCACGTTTTTCCTCCCCATACATCAATCCTTTTAGATTTCAGCAGTGAATGATGCACTTCCTTCCATGTCTTCCCACTCCACCTCTTTCCGCTAGAGTTTAATTCAGCCCCACAGCCCCTAAAGCTGCTCATTAAGCACAATTCTGCCTGTTCCCTAGTTCCATATTTATCAAGATGACCTTGAAACTTTCTCTGTAAGTATCTGCTCCATGTGGGGAGAAAAAGCTTGCTGACCACCTCTTTCAAAGAGTTATGTTTGGAAATGAGCTGATGAGCTTGCTAGGAAACCTACAGGAAGTGTGTAGGAGAATCCTGCATAGTCCATAGCCACAGCAGGTCATTCRTCTAAGCAGCAACAATGTAGTGAGGTCATTCAGTAGTGACAATTTAATGACAGCATAACTCTTTTTTTTTTTTTTTTGCTTCTGCCCTTACAGCTATTCCCCCAGTAATTAGCCTTAGATTATTTCTCAGAACATAGACCACATTCTCTACAGGAAATTTACAATCCCTTTGGTAGCCATTAGACTAAAAATGTTAAAAACTAAACATGGCAAATGTCATGTAGATGGTATCCTTCTTTTCTTGGCTGGTGGAGTTTAAATACACTTACACGGAAATTAATCCTGCTGTGCTTAACAGTACAGTTGTGCCAAACAGCACAAAATAAAGGTTAATGCAGCCCTGACTGTCTGTGTGACCTTGCATGGCTCGGTACCACTGCCTCAGACATGAACTTGCTGACGACCACCTTTTACAAGCTTTGCCCTCAAAAGAGCCAAGCAAGCCAGTCAACAAGACATTGGGGGGAAAAAAAAAACAACAAACAGCAAGTATGAGCGGCACTTTAATTAATGAATTCCCTTCTTTCCCCTGTGCACACAATATCAGTTCTTTCCTGGCTCTTACTTAGTAAGAGGCGTTGAATTTGACAGGTTGAATTTCACTTCCATGTTAAAGCTTTACATGCTTACAAGAAAAGCACTTTTCCATCCGTAGTCACAGCTGGCTGACCACCCGCCATCACACACAGGATCTACCATTCAGGTAAGGAAGGGATTCTCATGAAAGGCACAGCTACAATTTAAAACCTTCAAGATTCAGATTTAGAGCAAGAAGGACTTTAGATATGCACATAGTCCAGCTTGCTTCATTATAAAATCTTAACCACTCACTGCTCTTACAATGCTGCTAACAATTCTCACCACAGTGTAATACACGTTTCTACAAGGGAGCAGTGACCAAGACGGGGCTGGTACTTGCATCATGGGATGTGGCAAAACAGACAGGTAACACATATGCCTCAGAATATGCTAGTGCACAGATACTACCATATCAAGCATTCAGCGATAGCAAAAGTGCACACACACGATAAGGAAATGGGATGGGAAAGAAATTCCTCAGCAGAAAGTATAAAAGCAACTTCTTGCATCCACCCACAACAGAAACGGAGGCCTAGAAAACTAACTACAGCTATTTGCACTTTTATTTATTTTCTCTAGAAGGCAGATCTCTCTATTTTGAGGATTTCTTTAGGAAATTGCCAGACACACCTTGGGTGATCTCAAGGAAGACAAGCCAGTTCCCACTTCCACCTGAGACGGAGCAGTTCCACATCCTCATGCCTTGGTCAGGCCAGTGAAAGTGAAGATGGCATTTCAGACTGCTCTTTAAACCTCGCTTTTAAATTATTTTGGAAAGAATAGGCAGCTTCACATTTGGAAGCTGAGACACAGAAGCAGCCTGGAAACAGACCTAAAGGATATTTAAAACTGGAGTCTACGCACCCACAACATGTAAGTTAACGTTGTTGGCAGCAGCAAAGCAAGCTAGGGACGCCACCGGTAAATGGAGGAGATGTTCATACACAGTATTACAATTTAAATTATCAAGAGAGACTACAGCTTGCCTGTGCTRCTACACAATCCTCACTGAGTAGAAACTAAAGTAAGAAGGATACATATGTAGTTTACAGTGAAAGGCATTAACCTTCTTCTACACTTTAGTCCTAACAAGMCAGTATCTTACCTGAAACATCGATACCGCATAGTAAGTGTAAGAAAAGCTCATCTGCACATGCACAGATATAATTTGAAAGTTATTTAAAGGTCAATGCAATGCAGAAGGGAGTATCTCAATGTTTCAAGAGCAATCAATCTTTACAGGGCAACTTTAACTAGTTGTGGATGAAATATTGGATTTCTTTCATCCTAATATGACCCTCGGGTAAGGAAGGAAGAATCGATTTAGCCACATGTGTCTCCTCTTAAAACATTTGTTTGTTTTCTTGTCTGCTTCCAGGGAAGTACAGGTATGCTCATCCAGGAAGCCTGGCACAAATCCAATTTCAGCACTATTACTTGTAAAAAAGCAAGCAGGGTTTTACTAAAATGATGACTACTTCCTCCTCAGGTAAGTATTATCAAGCATCTCCAGCACTATTAAATRCCCAAAAAACAAAGCAGATTGGTCACGTCCCATGCTGATGTGCCCATTCACAACATTAGAACATACTCACCATTCTTTGAAGTTCGTTGTCGGGTTCCTCTTTCAGTTACTAAAGAAAAGAAAGTTATTAGCCAGGACAGAGTACAACCTAGCATAAAGRTTATTCATAGAGGTTGCTACAATAAAAGACTGATCTATTAAAAATACATGCTGCAATGACTGCGCTGTATTTGCAAGCATAAAAACTGTTCTCCTACCCAAGAAAACTTTTTTTTTTTTGTATAGAACGATTCCTRAGAGAATACCCAGATGAACTGTTCTTACAATTGTGAACCATTCCATCTGTAGAAAAATGTCATCAAGACTGGTATTTTTATTTTTAAGGAGAAAACTGGAGTATTTCAAAGCATTTAAATATTTTACACCATTGTTTCCATAAATGCAATTTCTCCTTAATAACATCATAATCTTGATTCTTTACAGTAAAATACATTATCACCACATTTCCATAACTGTTCTGCTCTGAAGTATGGTTTATTGCATTGGGATTTCAAGTGGAAAAAAATTTCCAAGTCCAATAATAAAGAAAAAGCACCAAAAAAATTGCAAAGTATCTCTTTGAATTTTTTAAGAAGAGACAAAATGTAAACAGTACATTCTCCTGTGTTTTTCAACAAGTCTAGTTACTGGAATATAAAAGACTWGAAAATTTTTGAATAGAAACTCGGATTCAGTTTCAATTATATTCCTTCCAAGCCTCAAGAGAACGTACGTCCAAGAATTTGTTCTCTCAGTAAGAAAATCACTGGTCAAAAAAAAAATTTAAAATAAAACAAAAAAGATGACATACGTGCTTGCAATGTTTGTTTTAGAGCACCACAAAATTTTAAAATTGTACGTTACCAGAGGATTTCCTATCAAAAGAAAAATAAGAATAAAAAGTAAGTATGAAATCTTAARATCTAAATCTATGCAGTTAAAACATAAAATATTTCTGTGTACACATTTTGCTGTGGGGATGGGAGAAAAGCTATAAAAATAATTTACTGCAGTAACCATTTGAAATGCTGGGAAATATTTCAGTAACACCTAAATATACTCCCTCTTTTCATTGTAATACTCCGGCTCTGAACGGGGGAAGTAGAATACRGAGCCCTGGTAATATCACAATATACCATGTTTAATTTTCAATAAAACCTGTTCAACTCATGAAAATAGCCACCTGCCACACAGCATTTTTGTCAATATCTAACATACAAAGCCTACAAACTACATCAATTGTGTCTGACCCAGCCCATCGCACTTCAGTTGAAAAACATACGAAAAAGCGAGTGCAAGTTTGCAGTGGCCGAGCAATCTTCCTTATCGCAGACAAGGGCAAGACCTCATACTTAAGAAGAGTAAGGGTGCAGTGCAATACAAAGTAAGCTGCAAATGCAGTGTTTTTCACTTACAGTAGCTGAATACATATTAGTCCAAATTTCTGGTGCCCATTACTGGGTTTTGGGGGTTTCCCCCCTGCCACTCTGAGCTATATCGAACAAYGGGGCTTACCTGGAGGTGCACTGTGCTTGTATTCTAGCTTGTGCTGTGGATTCTTTCTGCAAAGAAGAAAACAGTAAAAGCTTGATTTGTAACCTTGGCCCACACTTAACAAGCCCAGAACTCCTTGGTATTTTATGGATAATTTTCATTTCTTTTTAAAATAAAATTCTGTGACCAGTGCCTTACTGCAGTGTCTCAGCTTATAGAATGCAGGGTGGAAAAAAAAATCAGGTTAAATAAGAGTTCCTCTTGTTTCAGCATTAAAAAAAAAAAAAAAAAAAAAGATGGCTGATCAAAACCAAGAGATGAGATAGTTTCCAAAGTTGTATGATAAGATGCATTTGTTCAGCATAATCAAGAACCGATCCAGTTATTTACTCTCACTAAAAATGAAACCAGGACGTAACTTCTGGTGCACTAAGTACAATGCACRCTCAGTGCATTACAGGTCTGAGACGTCCAGGCATAGCTTCCACATTCTGAAACATAAGGCTACAAATTAAATAGTTCGGGAAAATTGAAGAATTTGGAAAGAACTGCTTGTCTCGAAGATCGCAGGGAGAGGCCACAGAAGGATTCTTCAGAGAGATTACTCACTTCTGCAATATGCTACTGCAATGCAGCAAGTTCAGTTTACAAGTTTGTTTGTCTTCTACAAAAAAAYAGCATTAAAGCAATGCAATAAAATTTAAAATCAACTTACTCTTGGATCTGCAATACATGTTCCCCTYATTCCGCCTGTGATCCAGGTCATTAACACACTGATTGATCTCCCCCCCAGTTATCCAGTGCTTCTCTAATGTTTTTACTTGGTCCAACTTACATTGTGCTAATCGGTGTTGTTGGTATATTAGAGGCTTTTCTCAGGGCTGCATGTTAAAATAGTTTCAAGTCGATTYACTTTTGTGCAAAAAAATTTAAAAAATTCTAACTTTGGAAGAAAACCAGTTCAATTGTCCTAATTTCTGCTTCTGAAAATAAGCAACAATTAACACCCACTATTTAAGAATGACATACCATGCGACATTGCTTGAAACTTGAGACGAATTTCTGCAACTGCAGAAGTTTTTGTATRTTTTACAAAATACCCTTGCTGTGAAGACTGCCCTGTAAAATCAGTTACTTATTTTTCTTTTTCTTCAAAGAACAGAGTAATACAGTCAGTCTTCAGTAGAAAAATCTCATTTTTATGTCAAATAACTTGCGATAAATTCACACACTTCAAGTTGATTTACAATTCTATAGCTACTGCCATCCCAAAGTACATTATGTGTGCAGTAGAAGTGATAGTTATCTGAATAAAAAAATGGAAACACAGCTTCCTATTAAATATACTGTACTGGAACAAAAAGAATTGCCTATTTCAGTTTTTTACCACTACTATCATCAGCATYGGACCATTTGATCCCAACTCAAGACATAGCATTTAGATCATTTAATTATGCTCCCTTCAAGTAGTAGCCAACAGATAAAGACAACAAAAATAACAAGAAAACCCTTCAAATTGCATCCGTTGCTTTGTTGAAAGAATTATCATTGCTTTGTGGGTGCCTCTTTTCCTCTACCCTCAAAGAATGAAACACAGATTAAGAAATGATCAACTAATACAGCACAGAGGTTGTCTTATCTGAAAGGAGAGAGAGTTTTGGTTTTGGATGAAGTATCCATTGTAGTCCTGAAAAGTATGTTGGCGATTTCGTTACCGGTATAAACCCAGATTTCTCATCCTGASATAAGAATTAATTTTTCAGAAGAGAAACACTTTTTCTGCATTAGCTGAATATAACATGGCTTTTTCTTAAAAGCTACCCTCATTTTGTTACATTTCATAGACAACACACTCTTCAGGATCTCCACATTTTCTGGGAGAGAGGGGAGAAAATGTTTCTGCTCAGGCACAATCTTTATTAACAGCAGCCATTAGTTTCAGTATGGCCCCACAGAAGTGTTATTGCTTCAAAATATATCCTTTTGTCCATAATGTCAATTACACAGCAGTCATTAAACTCTGCTAAATAAAAGTGTAAAACCCAGACATTGTTTTATTCCATTTTGTTTCTCAATCTTTTGAAGAAAATCAACAGTGCTTAAAACTAACTGCAGTCAGCCATAAACTGGATTTTATTGCTGTTACCTAAGTTATGCCTTCTAACAAATCAAATACTGATTAAAATAGATCTTGTGCACAAAATCTCACAAATACTTTATCAAAATTTAAATATATCAAGAACAACATGTAACAGTAAATTATTGTTTATATAAAAAAAGAACAGTTTACTACATGTTGAAAAAGTGCTGATCAAGGTCACTGAATATGTTCCAAAAGTCAAGTTTCCATGTTCAACAGGTGAAATCACTAACAAATATTTTGCACAGACTKCGGTGCTTTAAAGGTAGCAACTTGTCCACAGTAAATTTCAGAAGGCATTGAGACTTTAGAAAGAGCCGTAACAATAGGCTACACTCAGGATTAACATCAAGARCTACTCATTATTCTATTGTCATTTTGTAACTCCAGGGGAGAACAGYCTTAACCTGTAAAACAAGAAAAGCCATTTTGTACAGTGTTTCTTACCTGTAACAAGCCGTTCCATATGGACATTCAGGCCGGTTATCGTTGTTATCCTGAGTTATGATCTCTGTTTCATGATAGTCATCATCATTAGGGTGACTGAACTGCTGAAAGTGAATGGGATTCTTCCTGCAAAAGACAAATTATATCATCGAGAACTGACTGTTCCATTTAAACACAAGAAGTGGAGGTAAGAAAGGTGTTACTGAATCAGTGACAACTCATTTTTCTGTGGTTACATAAAGAGGAGCTTCTAATGTTTAACTTTACGCAGAATGTAAGACCTACTTTCAGGATAACAGAAGAAAAGCTTTGTCTCTGCACAGGCTGCAAAAGAGGTTRAAACAGGAATTTTCCTATTTGCCATCAGCTTTAAGTTTCAGACCTCCAACACATACTCAAATCTACTGATGTAGTCACATAGCATGAWTCTTACTCAGTGGACGACTTGCTCAGTTACAACTCCCTCTGGAGCTATGGATGTGCCATAGAAACTTCTGCTTGAAGTCTTAGCTCAAGCTGGAAAGGCCAACGCACGGCAGCCGAACAAYTGCAGTGCTAAAGACTCCCCACACCCTTGGGCTATCGCTTATTAGCTTCAGGCGACCCGTSTCAAATATTATTTCTGTTCTGTATGCAAGTTACTACTCGCTTGAATACTTCAAACACCAGCATATTATTCCAGATGGAGCAGTCTATTGGACATCACATTGATTATGCTGTCAAGTTTGGCTGGCTACCATGACGTTTTATTCGAAATGTCAAATTACAACCATGACACRAAGTTGTACCACAGGACATAACAGCTATGCATGTAGTTGAGTCACACCAATGCTAGTGATGAGAGCACATTATTAGCATCCATTACTTTTTGCTCTGCAACACTTGCTCCCCTTAGATTCAGCTGTGTAAGTAATGAATACAAATATATGCATCGAAAGAACATTCYTGCTGCTTCTAAGCAATACGTTTGCATACACACCATACAAGACAAGGCAGCTATAAACAACACTACTTAGAGAAGAGTTTGCTTTATAAAACTTCTGTAAGTGATATTAAAAAGAAMACAGAAAAACAGGTTACGACTTCAGGAGAAATTAATGTGACAGATCAAAACATACTACAAAAATTATGTCAAAGCACACATACTGGTACCAAAAGCAAATTTACTTTTTCCCTGCAATTTCTTTTAGAGACACTTTTTTCCAAGCATAATATTTAAAAGCATGGAATRTGAGATATTTTAATAAATTATTTTCCAAAAGACATCCACAAAATACTTCAGTGATTTCCCAAGCTAATTCCCAGAGCAGATAATCTTCAAYGTGTTTGTGCAAATTATAAAAGTGAACTGCTTGCCTCAAGCAAGAGGAACAACAACTTTAAACTACAAAGTAATTACTGCTTTAATTTACACTTACTTGTTAGAGCTGCGTTTAGAAACACAAAGCCAGAAACACGTGTGTAGCTAGCTACATACGCAACAGCTTCCTCATTGATCACAGGCATTCTTTCGTTTAAATTCACAACTACCTCTTATGAACTTTATAGGGAACATCCAATGTTAATTTCAGCATTTCGACTACTACCATATGAAAAAAAGCTTCTGTTACAGCCTTTGCAAAATGATTACTTAAGCACTGTGAGCTCTACTAGCATTCAGGCCTCCTTTTAGGCATTCGAAAACGATTAGATATTTAGTATTGATAGTTTAAATCTCCACTTGCCTGGTATCTTTCACTGAGGAAGCTCAACAAGCAAGCTGCAGATAAACTCTTCAATGAGCTACTTATCAAAGACCCAGTATCCCTTGGATCTATTTACATAGGTGATAGACTTCTCGTCCTGGTCTTTTCTGTTAATTTCTGCAAACTGTAGGGTAAGTAAATACTGTTTCACCAGAAATCACTGCAAGATTGCATTTACCAGTCATTTACCACAAGTTCTCAGGAAACATCACTTCTTACACCAAATTCAGACTGGCTGCCTACTTTTTTTCCCATTTGAAAATGAATGGGATGAAACCAAGCCATTTTAGAGGCTACTTGCTTTGTTTTGTAAATGCATAGAGCTAGCTTATTAGCAATATTAGCAAGAATTTTGAGTCATTTGAGACCCAATTCATCTTCTCAAAGTGATACAGAAGCAACTAATGGTCTGTGAAATCATTTTTATATTTATTCTTACAATAAGATACATGTAGTATCATAGTCACCAAGGAAAGAAGGCCTAATAGCTGTCATTTAGCCAACCTAGTATATATCTTAGGAGATATCCATTTCCTTTCAAAAATTTATTTTGAAACCTACTTGGACAACACCAAACAGCCTTTATTGGAGGGGAGAAAAGAAAAAGAAAGAAAGTAGTATGGGAGGAAGAGAAATGAGAGGGTGTTGATGTGCACTCCCTATTCACAAGGCTTCAGGATTCTCTGGGCCAGTGGATGATGCTCCTCAAATTATACATTACCTGTGAAGCATCTTAAACATGTCCTACKTCAGATCCTCAGGACTAGTAGAAACATCATATTTTATCTTACCTTTACTCAGATAATTTGTACTTATTCCACTTCTATGTGTTGTGCAAYGATATCCAGCAAAATAAATAGAAGCAGAGAAGTGCATAGCTCATATTAAGCAAACATTTTCCCCTCTTGCAAAAATCTAAAGCTTCTTCCTTTTATTAAGAGTTTGGTTTGTTTGTGTTTTTTTGTTTTGGGTTTTTTGATTTTTTTTTCTTTTTTTTTTTCTTTTTTTCTTTTTTAGACACAAGAGATTTGAGTTTTAAGAGCACATCATCTATCATGCCATGAGTTGCACTCCAAAGTTAACTGGTTTCACTGCACAGGAATACGTTATTCATTTGATCAAAACAAAATCATTAAGCTTTACTCACAYAAAAGTTAACCAATTAAAAGCCTATTTTAAGAATAAAGTTTTATGGGAGATTTGCCTTCTCATAAACATACACAGTTACTGCAACTTTCCTTTCACAGAAGCTCTGAATTTGTGTACTCACACTTCATGATGCAGAAAATTATGCAAATAAAACTGATAAAGTTCTTCAGAATCAATGCCGTCATCTCAAGCAGAAGTTGAGTATTGCTCAGTGAAATACTTCAGACAGTTTTTTGTCTGTGCAGCTACCAAAAGCCACTTAAAAGCTTTTTCTAAAGCAAGTTTAACTGATTAGGTCAAAATCCTTAGCTCTTCATAATCACATGCAGAAGACCCCTGCCATCTCAAGGGCTTATTTTCTCAGCTACTGAAGAAACTGGTAGTGAAAATGTAATGAATTACCAGCACTAGTTATAAAGCCATAGAATTCAAGCCTGAAGTTACGCCACAAACATCTTATGTGCAGTTGTAAGTTCTAAATTGTAAGTCTTATTAGAAGACACAACTCAAAAAAAAGACAGATGCAGGTCTTCAGCTGCCAGATTTACMAGGTTAAGGTGAAAGGAAAAATACTTATTTTCATAAACAAATGGACAAAGAGCAAAGTATGTAGAAGAATACACATACAAATCCAAAGGTTGGTTGAGCGTGCCTGCTTTGACAGCTGTGGGAAAGATTTAGACACACCCACTCAGCAGAGCACTGTATTGCAGGCTAGAAAAAGGATAGAATTGTCGACAAAAATTGTGGGTTAAGGTKTTAGAGATGAGAGTTCAAGTCTACCACACCCCTTCTATGCAGCCCTTGAAAAGGGTGGCTGGGTTTGCATTTATTTTTATTTTTAATTCCCTATTCTTCCAAGTTCAGAAAAGTAAGCATCAGACAAGAAAATGAACACAAGACAATATTCAAAGAGTAAGTTCCTTGACAACAAATACAGTCAGATATAACATACACAGAGCACTTTGCCTCCTGGTGGTAATAGCAGTTTCTTTCAATTTGGTAAAGCCTCAGGCTACCTCAGAAAGAGAATCTGACACTGAAGGACGATGACAAAAAGAATCCCTGGAGCGAGAGGTATGCATCAAGCTTGATTCTTTCAAAAGCAGTGTTTTCAAATTCATAAATGAAGAAACTGAACTATGGCTTACAAAGATATTTCCTAAACGTTAAAGATATTTCCTAAACGTTTAAGATATGTGTTAGAGAAATCTAATAAAATCAATAGAACTGACATTTAATCTTTTCAATTTGTGCTATTTCACTAAGCACCTACCAAAGGTGCCAAAGTCATATCCAGCAGACAAGTATCTCTTAATAGGAGTTTACAAAATAAAAGACTAGAACTCTGAAGAGCATTTAGTTATCGGATAAATGACATTTCATGAGTAAGAAACCTCACCTAGAAAAAAACTTTAAGGAAATGTTACAGTTATCAAAGCAGTRCTCATTTAAGAAGTTGACTCCTACAGCGTATCTTGTTAGAAGACACCTTTCATAAGGTTAAAGTAATGAAGGAGAGGGAAACCAACTACACATTGTACTCAAAAGAGCCCTCAAAGCAGCCCCTCTTCCTTAGCAACTCTAAAACCTAGTTTTTGCTCAAGGAAAACACTACACAATGAAAAACTGAATAYGCTATCAGCGTGTTCCTTCAAAGCACCCATTCACGTCACACTTACGTACATGTTCTGTTAAAAATACGGGTAACTGCGATGACTTGCTTTACTCTAACAAAGCTGTCCCATCGATGCAGAAAGACTACTTGATGGTCTTGTATTAAAAGCAAATACTGAGACAGACTACAAAGCATATTTCTTTTGCTGCAAACAAGCAGGTTTAGTCTCATGACATTTCCTGAAGATCAAAGCTGATGTTTTTGATACTTCATCTTTATAAATTTACCCAACAAAGTAAGATTTTGTTACGYGTTATTTCAGAGCGTTCTTTTTTCTTATAAAGCAATATTTTCTAAAAGTATTGCTGCCAAATCTTTTAGAATAGAGACCCAAGAAGAAATGTGCACATGCAGACTCCTATTCCATATTATCTGTAACTAAAATATGCCTTCCTAAACATTAGGAATCCTTCAGCGTATCAGAACATTAAATCAGCCTAACCCCCATACAGGGCAGCAAAATTAAAAGTAGCTGGAGCAAACAAGAAGCTGCATTTGTACTACTGGATCAGCTTAACTGCCTAATAAAAGATGTTTTCATCATATTCATTAAGGGCAAAAATGGAGATATGTGAAAGCAACCTACATGAAAACTGGAAGTCTGATGTGTTCATTAACACAACAGCTTTATGCTTTTGATTTACACAGTTATCTGCAGCATTAGGCACATCAAACATACACAAGAACGCACCTACTTGTGCTTGCTTGTTTTCTAAACCACCTCACTGTTTTTCCTATTGCTCAAGCCCCTTGGGGGTGGGAAATAATAATAATAAAAAAATAAAATCACAGGATCCGCTGTTTCCTGGCTTAGCCTTATCTTTTGTGCTTACAATGTACATGGATTTACCTAGAGCTCAAAACCTTCTCCTAAATGCAGTTCTCAGGTCATTGGTCAWTTGCTAGCCTCAAGACCACCTCTASAGTTGTATCTTCCCCTCGATGTACCAACACATGGCTCTCCAGATCTTTTCTGGGCAGAAAGAACTAGCAGGAGACCAGGCACTCAGCACTGATGTTTTGGAACTTCACTGGAACATTTGTATCCCACAGAAGACTTGTACAACAGATCTTTCACTGTGAATTGAGAGGATATGAGTGAGAGAAAAAGAAGAAAAAAAAAAAAGAGCTCTTCAATTGTATTACCAAAGACGCTGACCAGATAAGGGTTAACATCGAGTTTGTAAGTATGTCTTGTTCTGTTTTTAGGGAGGGAGTGGAAGCTAATGAAAAAAAGCAGACTGGCCAAGTTATAATAGAAGTAATTCTTGATTATTCAAGGAATGACAGCTAATAAGTATTTTAAATATTCAGATCACAAAGCATGCAATTACTTCAATAGATACACAAGCCTACAGGGTCTATGTTGGGCATTTCAACCATTTACATCTCTCCTCCCTCCTGGTACACACAGGTTTGGATTTTTGTTTTGTCTATTTTATTTTATTTGTTTTCTTTTTAAAGTTGACCTTTGTTTCTTATTTCTTACAACACTTCATCTTTTAATTTGTTGAAGTACTTCATCCCTTGTTTGGGTTATATTAGCCRTTAGCAAGACATCCCGCCTCCTCTTTTTATACTTCTAAAATTCTTGTTATGACATTTGTTTCTCATCAGTYCCCTGGTCAGCAAAAGATTTTTCTCAAATCAAAGCTTTTAACGACTTTACTGTTTTCTCTTCCATTGCTAATACATTACTTCTTAATAATAAGCTATCTTAAGCTAGTTTTAATTTTGCTTTACCTGTAACAGCCTGTTCCATACATGCAAGGTGTCCTCTTATGCTTGATCTGTCTGGAGCTTTCTGAAGCATCTGYGCTTCTGGTTGAATCAGAAATCTCAGTCTTGTAATCCAGATTTGCATCAGGCTCAAGAATCCCTTCCTGGGCACCAAAATATTGGGAAGTCCTGCCCCCGTGAGCTTGTTGGCTTGTAGAACCAGTAATCTGCTCTTTGTTTTCTGTTTCCTCAATTCTATTTTCTTTACTGGAGATCTGACCTACTCTTTTAGACCATTTACTATGCAGCTGCCTATCATTTTTTTCCAGAGAACTTCCAAGGTTTTTTGTTCCAGTCTTGCCATTTCCTTCCATGTTTCTCATGGTACTCTCAAGAGGAAATCCAGATGTATTCTGTGGAACAAGGTTACATTTTGAAGGACCTGAAAATTTACACTCTTCAGAATTAAAAGCTTTAAGGTCAAACTCTGCCTCATCTCATCATTCCTGTTTGCAAAGACAGAGAATCATATAACAGCCCAGGCTGGAAAGGACCTCGAAAGAGCACCTGATCCAGCCTTTAAAATCTTCTGATCCAGCCTTTAAAATCTTTTGATCCACTTTCCAATCTCAAGTTAGCTGCTAAATACAGCTGCTGAACAAAAGGCTCACGTTAAGAACACACACGCACAATTTAAAGAAAAACTTAGCCTAGAGCTCCCGTCCTCAGCTTCAGTTCCCTCACAACACAGTCAGGCTCCTCTCTCACCACCTCAGTTTGTGAATAGTCCAAGGACTTCAGTTTAAATTAACTTTCAATTAAAAGTACTGCTCCTGAAAAATGAATGGGGGTTATACATGTGAAGATACAGTAGACTCTGGAAGAACGTACACTCCTACACARGAATCAATTTAAATCCTTTAAGTACCAAGATATATGGAATATATATATTTATCTATATACGGGAGATATATGGGAATTCATGATATACACCTTGAGCTTAATCCCACCCCAATACATCTTAAAYGCTTCAGCTCGTGRCTCCAAATCATAAAACAGTTWGTCWGTAGATACCATCAGGCAATGATTTCAGTTTTGACAAATACTGCATTTTAAATTTTGGAACACACGTACATTTAAAATAAGAGATGTGTGCTTCAGAAAAAGAATACAAGATACATAACCAAGACAAGAACATTGTCCCAACAACTCAAACATTACCTGGAAGCACACCTACATTGAAGGCTGAACTACTTTGATACATTACAGAACTATTCAAAGGCCTCTGCTCTCTACAGTTTATGATCTAAGTACCCCCTCCAGTAAATTTATACTTAGTTTACACGGATGTGTTTGGCAGAGCTGGAAAATCAGCTGGTGGTTTCCTATTTGTTCTTTTMAATGCAAGCCTCATAAAATGTTAACCAAAACCAGAGACAATTATATTTGAGCGGCAATGTGATTAAGAAAGGGCAAAGTCAGCGTTAATATCAAATGAACCTGACAGCAGCATATTTAGTAAGTCAAATGGGAGACAAAGATGACTCTTATCGAGACTCCCAAAATAAGGCTCAGCAAACAACTGCAGCTTAGGAAATAAGGACTAATTTGCCACTCCCACTTGTGACTTCTCTACTACATACTTCAATCCATTGCCTATACTGTACATAAGGAGACTAAACACTTTTATGATGATGACTAGTTAAAAAGCAGGTTGCAATCAAGGAAAACCAAAGACCACAGCACTGTTGGCACTGGTTGTAACACGTATATGACCTCACTGCCGTCTGGCAGCTGGTGGTGCTTAGAAAAGTTAAGATTCTTTTTACTTCCTACCCTACAGCAGATTTTCTCCATCACCTTAAATAGGACAGCAGGAGAGTGATTTTGGTTTTGATATCAAAATTCCGATCTTTTAGAGCTCTCTCTKATTATTGCTTTTGCTTGCACTAACCCATCATTTTTTCTGCAAAGTTCTGAAGGCAATTTCTTGCACTGTGCTCGAGATAGAAATTATTTATTACATTATTAGGAGAAAATAAGTAAGGCTTCATACTTACAAATTGCAAAATGCAATAATTCATTATGTAGTCATTCACCTTACAATTTGACAAAGAGAAAGTAGCACTGCAGCWGGTATTAATGTACTTAGCCAACAACAAAGCTCACCACTCAGAACRCTTTTTCAGATTAAAAGATGCCACTACGTTATATCAAAACTACCCTGAAGGGTATGCTGTCTGTGAGTAGATAATTTCAATTAACCTTAAGATTTAATTAAAAAACAAAACCAACCCCCCCCCCCGATTGTTTTCAGTGTCAAAACCGATGAAGCATACCAAATAATAGCATTTTAAGTATTTTATCATATCGTAGAACAGATCCAGGCAATTCCAATGCTAGAGATTAGAAACACCTCCCCAGGTTGTTCACTTAAAGGAAAAGTCAGTGAAAGCCTCACTTCGTTCTCACCAGAATACATTTTGTTTGTCTTTGATAATGATCTTTCTCTTTTCATTGTTAGCAGGGTGCTATCAGTAATCATTTAACTGCCTATAAACGCAGCTGTACTTTAAATAAACACCCAGACACATTGACCAGCTGGACTGAAGTGTCTGTTCACTCATGGCCACAGATCGTTTTGGATTTCAGATTACTTTTTTTCCCTTTCCTTTTTTTGACTGAGACTTTGAGATAGTGGCATAAGCACACTCCCTGCTATCTTTCTTCAAAACATAGCAGTTGCTAAGCCACATGCTGTAATTTTCTGACCATAAAACTTCACCAGATAGAATGGCACTAGTTTGGGCAAAGTCCAGTGTCACACTGCATCAGTGTCATACCATCACCAATGGGTTCTTGGAAAAAGAAACCATGCACCAAGCTGCTCCTAGGACCAGTACTTTGGCCCATGTTTTCCAGCCTCTCGCTGTAAAGCTGTAAGTCTGGTATTTCTGTGGAACATTCGGGGCCTAAATCCCAGATCCCAAGAAGGAAGTGCAGAAAACCAAACCTCTGAAGACTTCCAGGATCCTTCCTATAGAGCTGTCCAATGGACTGGCATTTCAAAACAACTGTTAAACAGCAAATCACAAGCAGAAC
The DNA here is from genome assembly GCA_030449065.1 of Oceanodroma leucorhoa. Classification (NCBI taxonomy): domain Eukaryota; kingdom Metazoa; phylum Chordata; class Aves; order Procellariiformes; genus Oceanodroma; species Oceanodroma leucorhoa. The sequence goes on along the minus strand of JASVER010000152.1, from coordinate 1,880,318 downwards.
CAATAGTTATGTTGTAGACCCAACCTTCAACATGACATTGCCAACTACATTCTCATTTTTTGAAATACCATGGTTCTACCCTGTGCCAAAACATTACCTGAGATGAAGGGACAGGAATGAAAAGACGGCTCCTTTTCCCTTGATCTTGCTCTTCACCTTCAAAATCCTCTATAGTTTCTTCAGAAGCTAATCTTTTTTTCTGCTGCATATTTACTTCTGATTTTAATGACTCCATATTACCTTCTCCCCTTCCTTGGCCTTTTCTCATTCTACTACCTTAAAAGAAAAATAAAAGGATACTTTTGGAATGCAACTTTTTTACAGTGAAATCCTGATCACATTAGAAATATAAAGCTACATCGAAGCAGAACACTGGGCAAAAAGCATGAGAAAGAGCAGCACTTGTGCATGTGCTGTTTCAATATGCTTTTTCACTTCCCGCTTATAGGAGTAAAAAGTATGTTTTAGAATGAAACAGATGTTTGAGRGGGAAATTTGAAGGAAAACAATAAATATGTGGCAAAGGATATTCTGGACTGACTGTGTCAGTATGACTGACGATTTCATTTACAAAGTAAGAGCTGATCAAGTAAACCAAACATCCAAGGTCAACTTTTACCACAGACCTTTCAAGTAAATATCATTTCGGACTACCAGTTTATACACACAAACATCAATTAATTAGGACATGGCAAAATCAGGGTATGCCCACTTGCCTAGTCAACCACATCACGGTTGATTATTTCATCAGCCAGTAACCGAGAGAAAGACAGCAAATGTTGTGCCTCTCTTCAGAAAGCTTCACATCCCAGAAAACTCTAAGTTCTCTGTACCAAAGTAGTATTTTCTGGATATGTAGCTGGGAGACAGCTAGGGCCATTGTACCGGTTTTGTTATAGCTCCATCTGCTGTAAAACGTATTCAGAAGGAAGATACTTCATGTCATTTTGCAAGACTTCAGAAGGCTCCCCCTTCAAAAAATACAGACAAGCCAGAGACATCTGTAGGAAGCAAGGAATTTTTCCAAATGTTAATGTCTGACTTCAAAMCAACAAATTGGTGTTCCCTTTCCAGTAGGAAGACATACAGAAGAGAAACAAAAGGGCAGCCTTTTCATTTTACTCTCTACCTTTCCGTCCAATACCACCCTAAAAAGATGCAAACCATTTCACAATTTTAAGGAAATAYAAGATTTGCAGAAGAGATTGGTTGTTTTATTAAAGCAGCTCATTGTAAGCTGGAATCATTACTTCATGTAACGAATTTTTAACCGTCTCCAATAGTGTTCGCATGTATCCCTAGCTCCCTCAAGGTCAGGCCTTCAACATCACACAGATCCCCCCTGCCCACACAGCTCCAAATCTCAGCACCTGCGTGATCAAAATATTCAGTCTTTGAAACAAACGTTATATATACATATATAACAAACATTATAAAACTTGTGGAGAAAAAACAAACRAACAAACAACCCCCACCCCACAAAAAAAAAAATCCCAGACATAAGAAAACAATCACACTAGTGCAGGACTCAACAACTCAATATAGCCAGCAGAAGTCCTCTGGTACATGCAATTTTTACATCTGGGGGAATAAACTAGCAGGGAATGGTCTAGATTTGGAAAGAAAGAAAAGAAAAAAAAAAAAAGTAAAATTTTCTCAAAATTAGCTTTTGAGGAAAGGAATAGGCAGGGTAGCCAATGGCACATGGCAGAGGAGTTTAAAGCCAGAATTGCCCAGGTCAATCCATCCAAGCACCTGCATTTGCTGAAGGAGATAAGAAGCAATTGGTCAGACACTACATTAAATACTTCTGCAGCCTGCTCAGGCATCAAGAGCCAAATTTTTCCATTATGCCATCTCAGCAGAAATAGCAGGTGGAAACGGAGGCATTAAAGAATAGCTGTTGGACACAGAGGAGCGGACGTGCAACACACCAGCCACAGTTCACACACTTAGACCAACAAAGGAAACTCAGCAGTTAGCACCTAAATCACGTCACACCTCCCCACAGAAGGGCAAGCAGGGGAGGCATGCGGCCTTCAGCACAAAGATAGAAATGGTGGGGGAGTGTTGTTAATGTACATAGTCATTTTCCTTCTTTCATTTCTTTAGTTATCCAGTTCCATTGATAAAAGTCATCAAAGCAATAAATGCCTTGCAATAAGTTTGTTAGAGAATGTCTAAAACTCTTTACAAGCTCCCAGGACCAAAGCCGGACATGCTAGAAAATTTTCTTGGGATTGTGCCAGCGTGACACCCTTGTGTCTCCCGTTGATAGAGACTAAACACAGTGTTCTGCTGCTGTTACCACTGATACACAGTGGTAGAAGTTTATCGTACATTCAGCAGTTTCCTTTTGCAGGAAGGACAAGAGGGAATGCAATACTATTTTAGCCTCATACTAGTAAGAAGCTACTATAATGTGATAAACTGCACCTCCTAGGAGGAAACTTTGGACTAAATGATCAAGTCGGATTCAGTCACAGTTAAAAATAAACTAACACACACCACCACCCAAAAAACCTCACCTTTAAAACCTGCGAAATTAGAAGAATCTGAATTTAGAAGGGCAATCAGTGACTTAAACGTGGAGAAGGCTTGGAATTAAAGGCACGGAAACTACCTAGAATTTACATACTAAACAAAACAGGTGAATTTATAGGAAAGGGCTCCAGAACATCAGGTGTTCAGCTGTCCAAAGAGAGTAAATTACCTGGCATAAAAAAAAGAACAGAAAGAAAATCAACTGATCAGAAAGAGCTCTGCCACACCTGTAGGACTGATGACAAAGGAGACAACAGTCGTCAGTCTCTGCCAGCTGCCAGGCACAGAACATGGAAAGCGAAGTAACAAATTAATACTTTCTACTACCACAATTATAATTTAAGAAAATGAGATCAAAGCACATAAATGTACATTGGTATGCAAACATACTACACTGCAAACCTACCTTCTTTCATTACAGGCTCAGAAATCTCCTGAACCAGGAGGTCTCTTTCCAGCATCCAAGATGGAAGCACTCTCTTTCTTTGAATAGATTTTGACTGTTCACTTTCATTATCATCAGAAGGAGGAACCTGAAACAGTATTTACCGTTTAGTACCTTTCTCCAGTTACAAAAGAGGTGGAAAAACTAGAACACAAGKTTGTACACAGTTATGTCCTTCAAACGCAGCCTGGATAACTGTCTACTTTTTGGATGGTGCCTATTGCCTGAATTTCCGCCTCCCSCCCCAGTTCCTACTCACTCAGAAAAACATAATCTATAGAAACCTTCATGTAGTAAAAAAAAMCAAACAACTCCTTAGACCTTTGGAATAAGCATCTTGCTATAGAGTTTCAACACCTAGAAATAAGAAAAAATAAGAGGTTTACCGCACAAATGCCTGTTTGTCAAAAAACCAGAAAAGTCTTGCCAGCATTCTCTCAATTCCTTTCTCCAGAAAGGAATCACACTCTAAGCAAATTAAATACACCAAAGTCACATTCAGTACATACTTCTGTACTGAAAGTAATAGAATCAGTTTGAATCTCTACTTACTAAAAAGGTAAGTATCCATCCCAGAACTCTCAGCTACAGCAAAGGCTGACATTTCATTTGTTGAACGTAGTTATCTACTGTACAATGATGTTGACCAACGTGTCCCTTTTAGCACTATATCGCTGGMTACACAACAGAAGACCTAAGAATAATCCCACTGACTCCATACAGTATTTATCAGACTGCCGGAAAGCCACTTTTACTCAACAACGTTTAAAAAAAGCAAAAGATGCTTGCTTTGAAAACTCTATTCTGCTGGACAAGCTGACGGCTACCAAGGAAAAAAGGGAGGGTTATTCATCTGCGTGTTTGTATGGATCTTGACAACACAACTCCATCACAGCTGTACGGTTCAAATGAAATGGGCTGCTAGTACACTACAAACAGATATTCTAGCCAGCACAAGGTATCTACACTCCAACTGCATGCTCTCCAGATATAAATTTCAGAGGCTTTTAGGCTGGTTGGGAGAACAGTCATTCATTCCCCTAGGCCTTCACAGGGACTTACAGCACAGTTACTGATACAGACCAGAACTGGACTTTGTTCTGTAGCACTGAACTCAACTACTATATTGTTAGTTCAAAATATTCCTGTAGCAATAGCAATGTTTGTATATTCCAGAGAACCWATTACTGCAGTGTAATTATCATAAACATAAATACACAACAGAAATATATTTATATACCTGTGTAGCACAYAATCCCAATCAATAAAACAGCAGATATTTTGAGCATACAACTTTGCCAGAGTTTACTTCTCAGGGAAAAAGAAAAAAAGAAAGGTTTAGAAAACACAACACCTTTACTTMATTTTCAACACAAGCTTACAAATATTAAATTTAATTTAAAAATTAAGCACCCACCAAATGTCTGGAAGTAGCGTCATTTTTTCTCATTTTTGCGGCTCCCTGTATCTCAGGGTTGGAGCGTGCCGTTTCTATTAACGATGGACTACAAGACATCTCAACAGGATGAACAGTTGGTCCTTCTTCTGCATCAGCCTCCTGATTTTTTTCTGAGAAAGCAAATTCATTTTTAGCTAGTCAAATTCATCACGAATATAAACACATACTTTTTACTTAAACACAGAAGTTGGTCTGAACCTTTGCCATTAATACACTTCTAAACTGAACGTAACATACTCTTACATCAACTTACARAGGAAATACACATGCCTTCCTTTCCACCTTCCACTGAAAGTCTTTTGAACCAAAGATTTTCCAACTGCTGCCGATCCCTACTGTACTTTGTTTTGTTTTTTAAGTACATAATTTATACTAGTAACTGCCATGACAAAACTTTGAGAAAGCTGGAATTACAGCTTAGAATTTGCTTTACCATAAATCTGTGCAGCTTCTCAAAATTTGATTCTATACTAAAAGTCARGTAACAATGTTAACATAAGTTTTCAGAATCAGATGCCCAGTGAATCCGGCACTTCTTGTTAAGTTCTCACCACAGACTACAAGTCTGCAGCTCTCAGGTGACACCACATACTCAGGCACTTGAAGCTGAGGTTTYAAAAGCCTCAGCTCAGAGCCACCACGTCTGAAATGCTTGTCAGTCGTGAAAGTGCACTGAAACTGCAATTGTTTTTCCCTCAACGCTTTGCCCTTGSACTAGTCAATTCACTAGCACAAAGGATTAGGGGAAAAAAAGTCTAATTACTGCTGCATTCGCCGCACAGCACCACTCGGGAGTCACTCTCGTCCCTTCCACAGCTTTTTGCATTAGGCACACGCTGACCAGCTGAACTCTTCTTTCCGTCGTGAGGAGAAACACGAGAGGCCAAGCTCTGCCCCCCCCCCCCCCCCCCCCCCCAGGTGCTTCTCGAGAGGTTTCGCTTCTCCGCGGCCTCCCGCGATGGAGCCGGCGCTGCACCGAGCCCGGGCGCGGGGCTCCAGCCTGCGCCCCTCTAAACACAGTCGATCCAGGCACAAACCAGCCCCGACCCCGCGGCGGCGCCGGGAGCGGCCCCCTTCCCCTCACGGGAGGCCGGGGGGCGAGGCCGCAGCCGGGCCCCTCGCAGCGGGCGGCAGCAGCACGCAAGGTGGGGGRGGGGGGGTCGTTATCCCGGCGCCCGCGGCTCCGCTTCCCAGGGACGGGACCGGCCTTACCTCAGGGGCTGCCGCCGCCGCCGAGGGGCGAAGCCCGGCAGGAGCCGCCGCCGGGACTCGCCCGAGGGCCGCTGGCGCGCGGACGCCGCGTGATGACGTTGAGCCGCTACGTCACTCGCCGCCGGAGCGGCGGGGCCGCACCGCTTCTGCGGGCCCGAAAAGCGAAAAGATTCGCCTTCAAAAGCACCGACACCCCCACCCCCACCCCCGCCGCGTGGCGTGACGCAGCGGCCAGAAGGCAGGGACATGCCGGCGGGCGGAGAAGCGGCCCCGGGTGCTGCTGGCCGCGGCCGCCCGGAGACGCAGCGGCCGCGGTGACGGGGGTGGGGGGGTGGTGGGGTGCTCTCCCCGCCCCGAGGCCGCGGGGATGGAGGGGGAGCGCCCTGCCGGCCGGGAGAGGGGGGGAGGGGGAGGAGGAGGAGGAGGAGGAGGAGGGCCGGCCGACTTCGTGGCTCTCCTCCCGCCGGAGGTCAGCTCTCGGATTTTCAGCGACCTGGACGTTGAGAGCTTGTGTCACGCGGCCGTGACGTGCAAGGGCTGGCACCGCGTCATCGAGAGCAACGACGGCTTGTGGAGGCACCACTGCTTGAGCGTGAGGGCTGTCTGCCAGCGGGAGATCGACTGCGATCGAGGAAATGGATATTCCTGGAAGGTAAAATTAACGTCAGGGACGTGATGTCGGCAGCGTCGAGGCTTCTGGGATTGGTAATAGAAATATGTAAAGAAATTACATCAGCACATCTCTGCTAATGGGAGAACCGCGGTAATCGCAGCGTGGCGGGGTAGTGCACCCCAACAGCTGGACATCAGGTTAAATACAGAGAGGTGGAAGCAAGGCTGACCAGTTTCCTACCCAGGACCACATCTGGCTGCCCCGGCACACCCTGTTTAGTCCTCACACTGCCCCGCACGGCCTCAGCGCTGATGTTCATCATACCGAAGTCCGCGCAGCCCTAACGTGGAAGAAAGCCCACATCCCAGTAGACAGGGCCGGGGGGAGAAGACRACATACCCACGCTAGGCAGCGTGTGCTCTCTGGTTGTATTTGGTGGGAATAGTTCTGCTGGTGAGGAGTGACYTCCTGGAAATTCCTTCTGGGTAGCTCTGCCTCAATAATCCTTGAGCAACTTGCATCCAGGAGAAAAAAGTTGGGGTAGAGAAGAGGAAATAAGCAGGAGCAGTGAAAAGCTGTTCTGAAACTCTCCCCACACACACTCCCAGCTACAGCTGCTCTGAGGCGTTAGGAAGATTTATCACTCTCAAGTCCAGCCTGCAAGGACTTGTCATCATACCTACCAAGTCCCGAGGTAGATCAGGAAAGGAGGGGTTTCACAGATCCTGCTCTGGACCAGCTAGAGGGTGATCCCCAGCTTATTTTAGCTGGTGTGTTTGAGAGCAGGGGGGCAGTGGAAGGGTGAAAAGACAGAAGCAGCAGCAAGAAAAAAAAAACACCCAGTTCTRTACTCTCACATTTCAGTAGAGTTGTTTCAGTATGAGGCAAAGCCACGAGCAGGCAGTGGTTGCCCTTTGAATGTACAGATCTTACTAGTCATGCACAGGAATTTCCAGAACTCCTTGCACTGATTCTCTATTTCATCTGGAGGGGATTTGAAGTAGAAGTAACAAACAGACCAAGTCAGCATTTTCATGCACTGAAAGGTTGGCTGAAGAGAATAATCCAGCCAGCCTGCATTAAGAGCCCAAACACGAGTTAAAGGTCACAAATAACCTAAATAGGAAGAGAAAGTGACTCCTCTTTTAAGGAGTACGGAGGAAGATGAATTCCTGGTTTAGGGTTTTCATCTTGACCCTTAAAGAATGAAGGCAAGAAGTGATTCTGCACCCAACTTAGAACAGAAAAGTTGGAAGTAGACCAAGGTCTGCTTCTTGGCAGCAGTGCACCTTCCTGGGCTTAGCATCTAGATATCCAAAGACACATTCCAAATCCTTTTTCTAGCATTACTCTTCCAATGCAAAACTTACTTGTATTGAATGCAACTTAAATCAGTTCATTTCCAAGATTTGAGCTGTSTGTTTTTCCATCAGATCACATTACTGAGAAACTACCGGAAAAGCAAAGTGAAGCAAGAATGGCTGAGTGGGAAATACAGCAACATTCCTTCACAAAACAGCTTGCCAGAGAAAAGCATGTATCCGATGGACGTCGACACATGGGGAGAAATCCTGGAAGCAGAACTTGAGAGATGAGCAACCAGTGCTGGCTCCTGGAACTCAAGAACCTTCTATCAACAACTCACAGACTGCCAAACTGTAAATATTTTGCMGTTCAAAATCAGTTGTGTTYGCAAACATATGATGAAAGCTTCTTAAAAAAAAAGTTACRTCTATTTTTTTTTATTTGCACTTTATCTGATTAATTTTCTGTAAAATTCTAAATAGGACTAAATATTCYGTTGTAATTTTATATTTATAAATTTAATGCTCTGCTGTATTGTTAGAAAGACATTGATTGTACTTTCAATTTGCACTTTTTATTTTGGAAGAGATGACTTTAAAAAAAAAAAGTGCGTTTGACTTGAAGTGTATCGTGTCAGCAGCACAACATGAGAGCCCACGAAGGCAGGCTGGAGAAGGGACAAATCCAGACAGTGGAAAGAAAAGCAGAGGACAAGGCAGCCACCTCAGCATCAGCTGAACATCCCCAGTGCCCTTCTCAAGGGACAGAGCCCTCACATGGATCTGTGAGGTGTTAGTGCTCGGCAGCGCTGCATTTCCACTGCCCGGCTGTGGGATTTCTGGATTAGAACTCACACGTGCAGGCAACGGGCGGGACTGAAGCAGCCACGTAACTAACAGTCTCCCTGCCACTAGCTATGCATTTTAGTCATTTGCATGATGAGGAGCAGAGCAAAATTTACTACTTTAAACAAAATAACTCAGATAACCATACGATATAACACAACTTCAGATAKTTTTGTAGTCAGGCTAAAACACATTCAGAAACTCATTTTTTTTCCTATATGATGATCTCCCATTACACAGGCCCTGCTTTACCAGCACCGATTTTTGACACTGACTTTAAAAACTGCTGCTAGTAAAAGAGGAGATGCCTGTCACATTACTCAACATAAAAGTGACCACAAAATCAATTTATTACAACTCTGTTTGAATATTACCTTTCCCTCCCTACTTTGCACTAAAGAGTAAAGTAAGTGGGGAAAACCCTGGGAAGGTCCCTATTGCTTGAGGTATTCCTACAAAATTCAATCGCCAGTCTGGGACCAATTTTCTATAGGAAGGCTTCTGTCATGCTTATGAAACTTAGTTAATATAAATGATTTCAAATCAACTACTGTGGACTTTGGCAGAGGACCTTCTGGCAGCATAAGGACAGAAGTGTCCTGTCATGAACTTAATGTTGAATGGCACTAGATCAAGCCCCTTTTAGATACAGAGTTTACTTAAATGAGGTCCAGCCCTTATCTCTAACGGGGGGGGGGAGGGGGGGAGCCCAGAAACACTAGATGGAGCAGTAGAGCAGTTTGCTGCTTGCTTCCCCTCCCCATTCTGAGCCCCTCCTTTAAGGGTTTTAATTCCCCCTGGAGATTTTACTACATCAATTCTGGTCTTCTCCTCTGCCCCTGCACCACGACTCAGCCTCTCAGCTCCGCTGCAGGCTGGCTGTGCTCTCTTCCCTTTAAAGACCCCCCAGCAGCATCCATCGCTCCAAACAGTGGCACTCCCTACACCAGCTGGTTTGAGCTCATCTCTTTCCCCTCCTACCTGTGAGCAAAAGCCACTGAAATGCCAGTGACAGGAAGACTGTACTGGTGGCTAAATTAGTACCAATACATAAATATCCTTCCCCAGAGAGCATTCTCAGCTAAGGCCACGCATGTAAAACCCATTTACCACCCCAGGCCACGCGCCAGCTAGCCTCACACCTAAGTGGCTAGCGAAACCATTTTTCTGCTCCAGTGCCCAGCTCTCTTACCCATACGTTTTTGAGGAAGTGGAAAGTTCTACTTCAGCAAACCCCGCTGACCCCCTCRCTACGTTCACACGCCACTTCTACCCTCCTGCTCAGAAGGTGTCAGCTGCAGAAAGGTGCCCGAGGCACCCACCGCCCGGGCATCCCGTGAGCCACGCGGCCTTCCTGCCCCTCGCCCTCCTGCCCGTCCAGCTTTCCTAAAACAGAGAGGGCCTGTGGAGAGAGCACGTGAAGCTTGCGCGGCGCACAGCAAATAGGATGTCCTCCGCCCACACGCCCCAACTATGCAACACGGGCTCAAACCAGCCAAGCTTCTGGGATGGAAAAAAGTTTCCCTGCTGCACAAAACGTCCCGAGCTGCTGCCCACAGCCGGACATCAAACTGCCTGACACTGAAGCTCAACCTGAGGTCCCCGAGGTCAGTATTTATTCAGTATTTCCAAAACCACCTGTGGTGTAGAACCTTCCTTGCAACTACTCAGTATTGCAGTGCTCCATTTGCGAAGGGAGGAGCTGACAGTGTGGCTTTATTTCATCATGGTGCAGGATGTGGCTTTGGGCCATTGCCATTAAGAGTCAGACTAAACGAAAAAGCAAGCACAAGATGTTTAATCGCCACAGATTTTTCTTCATCAGACCACTCAAATTTCAAAGCTAATTTTGTCACGAGAAGTGTTTCTCCGGATAGGCAGGCACTAATGTTTCATGTCYCTATCCTGTTCATCTCTGGAAAGTCCCAAGTGACAGAGTTATCCCAAGTGAAGACAGAACAGTTGGGCTCAGGACTGGGATCAGCTGCTTCAGCCTGTAAGAGCTGACAGGTAATAAAGGCATACAGATGGGAGGATTTGKGTGGTGGTGGTGGTATTTTCTCTCCAAATTAACTTGGGTAGAGGCATGTCAGGTTCCCAAGAGCATCCTGACACTTTGCGGTTGTTTGTCAGCATATTGCTTGTTCAGAAAAGTCTGTCCCCAAAACCRTGGAAGAAATCACCTACTGCATTTAACACGGAGTCAGCAGCACAACAATGCTAAGGATTGGGGGTTGGTGCTGTGTTTCTTTTTTTTTTTTTTCCCCAGGCCTCAGTGCTAAGGGCTAGTCCCACTTCTACTATTCTGGTAAACCAAAAAAACCCGAGCTACAACTGTGGGTAGAAGGGGGAAAAGCAGAGAGGTGAYGGACAGCAAACTCAGAGGTCCTGGGGGACCTTACAAGATGAAACCCGAGAGGACAATTCTATGTACCAGGACAGCTKCCTGCAGCCACCTCTACCTCCTTAGAATCGTCCTGTCCAACACCACCACCCRTGTCCAGCAACCGCGGATTTACGAAGCCGGGGGTGAGGAATAAAAAGCAGCCTGCTAGAGCATGCAAATCAGGTACAACATTAGCTTTTTTTGATTCACATTTAAAAATATTGTTAGGACGGCACGTGCTGGTTTTAATGCACAGCCCTTAAAAATCTTAACRGGCAAAGGAGCTGCTGATTGCCAACACGGGAGTGTCGGCTGCACAGGCTGGTTTTTTGCTGAGATGCCAGGCACTTGAAGCTCTACACAAAGACTTCTCCAGATGCCACAGGACACCATTGGTCATGAGATAATGTATTAGCYGTAGCACTAAATATTGCTTTTAAACATCTCGGTGATCTCAGAACACCAAATACAAAAGACCACAAGATGCTACCAGCTACCTGTTGGAGGATTCAGCTTGAAGACTGAATTGAARGTATAGGTTGAGCAAGTTTGGAACAGAGGGAAAACCTCAAACAAACAAACCAGCCACCTTAAGCCTTTAATTCTAACAGGGGGAAAAAAAAAAAAAGTTGAGAAAGGCAAAATATTTTTTGCAGCAGCAGCATCTTACTGCTAGCTAATAAATGAAGTATGACCATACCCCATAAGAACTTTACTCATCTGTTCAATTGAGGGAATATATTCAATAGCTTCCACTATTATTCTGTCACAATGCTAAAGAACAAGAGCACTGTRCAAGTTTAGCTAGGAAATCCTAACACTTAGGTTTCACAAGACACAGTATATAGTCATTTGACAGCACAGTCAGTAACAGAAACGTGCCTCAAGYTTCATCCGCTGTGGCTGACCAAACTAATCAGCTTTTCTAATGCACCTTTATTTTTGAACATCATTAGTCTGTGGACAATTTTATCACTAAATTATGCTGCTCTTTAAGAGTTGCATGTTAGAATGACTTTATCAACACRTGTACTTGAGAGATAATAACGCTGGGGGCTCCTCAAATGCTTACCTAGGGAGACTATAACAGCACTCAATACCCATAAAGTAACCAAAYATCTATACAAACATGTAGGTATGAGGAGATGAGAGGAAGTTTTTGCTGTTCTAGAGGGGTGACTAAAGACCATGTGGTATGTTGTAGCACATCTAAAATGCCACTAGGCATTTATGTTTATGTATCCAAGTTCCACCCTATGAGGCTTAAAAAGCAGAGCTACAAGCTTTCTTTTTAGATTAGGAAGTTTAGGTCAAAATAGCTTTAAGAAGAAGGAGATGGGSTGGGGGGAAGAGGAGAAAGAGGAAACTGAAGACTTAACTTGGGGRAAAAAAGTAAGTAAAAATATTAAGTTCAAAAAAAAAAACCAAAACCCTGACCTTATTTTACCAGTTATATACCAGAATGATGAAATATTTCCTTTTATTAATCAGAAAACTGCATAGGAGTGTTAACAATCTGATATAAACAACTCTTCCTATTATTCAAAAACATCTCACACATGCGTGTTGATTTCGTTGCTGTACTTTCACCATCCCATACTAGCGAGACACACAGCAACTTAAGCCTTCAAAAGCAGGACACACAAAGCAGAAGCAATGAAGGACAGAAGAGAGAGTTTCTTGKTTTTCTTTTGATATACTTGGGTGCTTAAGAAAGGATTTTCAGGCTTTTCCTTATGATATGGAAGCAGGTACATTAAAAGACTGATTATACATTGATTTGTATAATTGATACTCTATCAGTCTGCAATAGGTTGTTCTAGTATATCTGATAAAGAGAAAGGGGCTAATGGCAATACTCTAAGAAGAAAGTTCTCAACGTCCTTTTACTATCTGGGTTTGAGGATGGGGAAGATTGGGGTGTCTAGTTTTTGGGGGTTTTTTAATTTTTTTTTTTTTTTAATTAAACTAGTTGATCCCCAGTTCCTCCTCCTCTCCCTTGATCGCTCTGGTTTATTAATATTCAAGATTTTSGTGAAAGACATACTGGAGGCAAATTTTAAAAAATTACTAACAAAATTTCCCTCCCTTTCAACTGTTGGAAGCAAAAAATCCATCAGTTTCATCAGCATTTGCCTTCGATGCCCTTCCTCCCTCATTCTCAGTCATCTTCTAATGGGATGGAGAAAGGGAAATATGTTGCCATCTTAAAAAAAGGTGAAGAGTTTTACTATACCCCGTTATACTTATAATGAAAGTACAATAAGCAGCATTTTTATCAGCTTTTGTACAAGGCTTTACTCTCCCTTCAACCAAACTGAAAGGAAAAAAAATTAGCAATCTACAAGAAGCAGAAACAAAGCATGGAAAGCCACAGTTTTGGTTCTAAATGCAAAGCAGAAAGTCCTATGTTATAATCCAGGGAAAAAAAAAAACAAACAACAAACTTATTTTGAAGCCAAATGAGAAGCTCTATTTCAAGAAGTCTCATGAGTAACAACAAAAGAAGAACCTTGTTTTCAGTCAGAGATTCGTCAAGGGTGGTTTTTTTTTTYGCTTGGCTTGCAGATCATCAACCCGCCATTTTAAGAGGTAAAGTAGTTCCTAAAATACCTTCAAAAGGTGATGAAGTMACCACGTTCAAATTATTCTTCATGCACCAGATTCAGACTTCAATGACATCATCATCCCACACAACAAAACCAACTCACAGATACAGATGGCAGCTGCCTGCCACATTCATTTTGCAGATTGGCCAGGACTAAGTCTCATTCTCGTACTGAAGCTGTTTCCACAGAGCCGGCAAAAGACACTCTCCTCTTTCAGGCTCCAATCCAGCAACTGCTGAAGCCAGGTGGGAGCATTGCAAAGGCTCCACGTTGCAATGAGCCTRCCTTGAGCAGCTGAGCCACGTGCAGTGGGCAGGCAAAGTCACCTGGAAAGGCACCAGCACTTCACCGGTCAGAACACTGATCCTGCCTCAACCATTTGCTTTTTAAGTCRTCTTTGTGGTCCTTCGTGTCACACAAGTAACACAGAAAGATAGGGGAGAGAGATACTCAGGAACCCCGCTCCTGGGTGGCAGAGAAAGGGTTAGAAAGCAAGAGAAAGACCCCTTACTCACTGTCAACATTGGTCACAAGAAGCAGGACTGAGATTTCCGTCCTGCGTCCTGATGTTAAAGGGCAAACATCTGACACTCTATACACTGAGAACTGCTCATCTTACAGGCTAAATAATATAACTATGCAATTACTTAATTGCATAATCTRGAAGCAATCCTTCAAACCAGAGGTTGTGCAAACAGCCTTGCATTTTATTTTATCCTAACTTTCAAAAAGAACCTCTTGCATATTGTGGYATATTATTAACACATAAGAGCACATATATTCCACTTTTATTTACTTTAGGAAAATGCAACATAACATATTTACTTAAAAATTATTCAGGTAGGTAGGCTAAAGAACTCGGCACTATTTATTGCATGGCACATGCAGTTTTCTCAGACTGCCAAAGCTATCAAACCCAAAAGCTCCAAGAAAGGTGGCTGGTGAGAAGAAGAGACTAGAGCACACATCCCCCTGTTAGCCAGCAGAAAACCCAAATGGGAGACAGAACTTTGAAGCCCATCTTCAAGTCTTCTACTGCACACAGAAGTTCACAGTGAGCACGGTAAAGTCTCTATACATCTGTGAGAAGACCACAGTTCACAAGCAAAAATACCTGCACTTTTCAAAACATAAACTGAGGGCACCCACAGAAATACCGACTACCACCAACGAGCAGAGGACTGTTATCTGCTCATTTTGATTTTTAAAGTTCCTCCTATAGTCTCCTACAGTTTTAAAAGGTACAAACTGAAAAAACCCAATGAAAAAAACAACCCAAGTCCCCCTTCCTCACTCCAAACCCGCACCCTACCAAAACGTTTCTGGCCCTCACCAAAAAGGTTATTTAAGAGAAGTTTTCAGGATTCTTAGTTTTGGTGCTACCCAAGCTTGAACTCAGAACAAATGGAGGCACATTACAAACAATAAAAAGTGCTTCTCTGGAGCCCTGTGAAGCAAGTTGTTTAAACTCAAAATAACTTCTGAAGTATTTGAGAACAAATTAGGAAAAAAAAAAAAAAATTGGTGTTTAACATTTATAATACAGTGAACTCTAAAACAAAGACAGAAGCAGTATTACCGCACTGAAGAATTATCTCAATATTGCAAGAACAAATGCAAATAAAAACTTTGTCTAAAGAGAGAGATTTGACAGTACACACTAGATCACACCTCCAAGGCCTTAACTAGTTTTTTCCTCTTTATGAACAAACTTTGATTAAAGATTCCTCAATAAACTGTTCTATGATGAAAAACACGTTTTCAGTACACCTTTAACACTTTCTGTTAACTATTCTTTCAAATAAAAAGCAAAGACACACTGCAAAGAACAGCACCAAAAGAACTACATTTAGCAACAAAATAATACTAACCTTACCCTTCAGAAGAAAGCTGCAGCACAGGGGAAGTAAACAGGTCTTAGAAACCACTGCTAGAGACACATTAAGACAGAACTACCTCCGTATGTGGTGTTAATTGGATTATAAGAAGAAGTAACACCTGTGGCTGAAAGCTTGTTGGGCAGCTGCAGCTCTCATGGATGTTATTTTTTCAGTGTATGTGTGTGTGGTTTGCTTTGTCCCGTTTTCTTTTAAACCGTAGAAGAAGGAGCTCCATGTCTACATGGGTGTTTTTATGGGTACATGATTAATACACGTTCCTGAAAATCTGACTGCAGTAAGCACGCAGTCAGCATTCCAGGGGGGGGGAAACTGCTCAGTGTAGGATGTGGCAAGTCAAACACGAACCTAAGAGGATCTTTATAGTAGATTATATCACACAAGTCTTACAGTAATTGAAGATTATAAATACAGTTCTTATCCACAATGGTTTATTTTGCTGTCCTTTAGTCTATGAAAAAAGACTAATTCATGTTGTAAGTAAAAAAAGGAACTAATGTTAATGTAGCAATTGCTGAGTAGAAGTGTGATTTAAACAGGTAGAGGGTGAAAACAAATGGAGGAAGCACGGCACATGAAGTTCTGCTCTTCTGTTTTTCCTCTTTCAATTAGTAGTTCCTTGTACTAGGCCCGCYCTCTCTTCTCTTGTGCTGGTATTCAGGATACATGCCTCTTCCCTTCCATGCCTTCTGAGTAACTAGGCCAGCCTCATAATCTATTATAGACTTGTAGCTGCTTTTTAATACTGAATTCCCCTGGACAAGATCTATTCAGTTATCTCTAGAAATTTTAGTGCTGTAAAAGTAACCTTCKTTTTTTTCTGATATACAGACATCTGTTACAGTAGTCCTCGCCACCTTGTCTCAACTCCAGTAGCTCTCTCCTTAGCGACTTTCCTGGCTCGGTTCAAGGGTTGTGACAATTGTCATCATCTCATGCACAATTCCTAAGGTCAGACTGCTGGTGGCATTCAGGTACCTACTTTGATTTTCAAAAGCACTGCCATGAGTTAGGAAACCAAGTGTCTTTGAAAACTAGCCCCACAATAACCTGGGTCCCCAATTAGTCCCTTGTGAAGAGCTTATCAGAGAGAAAGATGTATGAAATGTATTGTTTTTCTTGTCAGGCCTTGTCTGAAAACGGACTAGAGCACATTCACTGTGGAATRTAGAGCTAATTATTGATGCCAAGAAATGTGTGAGAACATGACTAAAAGGAAAAACAGTTTGGAGTCACTCCCGGTACCAGTCTCAGGCAAACGAAAGCATTTATAGCAGGAAATGTCAGTAGGGTGGCATCAGACATACACTTCCAATCTTCCCGTTTCCACCAAGAAGTAGAGATACTTACAAACCCTTGTGATCTATCTTCAAAAGAACTACCTATGAGSTTAGAGACCCTATTGATATAGTCTGGTGCAAACATCAGAGCTCTTCCACAAATACASTGACTAGCATCATCTACCAGAGAAAATACTGTTCATAGGTGGGCAGCCGTACCCTGGACTGGGCACAGGGAAAACTGACAAGGTCAAAGACTGATAAAACTTTTAGTTTTACTAAAAATCGGCAGTAGCATCCCTCCTTTGCTAAGCTGGGCAAGTTTCTATTGTTTGTTTGTGTGGGGKTTTTTTTCTATTTTCCTGTGCCATAGGGTATTTTTGGGTTAGTGAGCTCTGAAAGCAAAAATAAGCAGCAACCACAAAGCAATTATCAAGAAAGTAGGCTGAGCAAGCAGGGTATCTGTTTGCCATGAGTCTTCCTTCGTCAGAATGACAGACCAGGCTTCAGTGATCCTGTCAGCTTGCGTGAGATACAGGAAACGCCTGCCAGAAGCTGATTTCTTCTGGATGTCTTAAATGGACATGACGATGCAGTGTCTGCCAGCCTGCTGCCCCACAAGGCTGTTTTCTTTGTGATAAGCAATACTAAGGCAAAAGACCTTCAGGCTGATTAGTTCAGATACAGGTATAATTAAGCAGAATTGATGAGAAGCTTTAGCTCCAGATTTATTTTTAGACTGAAGAGATCTGAATAAGAATTCTTAAGGATAAGGTAGCTTATTAGATCTGCGAACAGAGTTTTAAAAGTTTTGAAGTTTACTTGCACTCAGAAACATCAGTCTGCATCAGGAACAGTCTACATGCAGAATCTGACATGAACTTGACTTTCAACTCCTGCTTCAAGTTTAAGACTTAGAAGTTTGATACATACAGTCAGACAAAAATATAAGGATTGATCAGGTAAACTGACCCTGTTGAATAATAATGTTTATTTCAGTTACAGCAAGCATAAGGTTTCTCTTATATTACTAAGGCACAGAACCAAGGACTGAGTATGTTGCTGGAGGTTAAAAAAGAAAAACCTAAACAAAACCACTTCAATCAGTAGTTCAAGTAACCAACCCATGGATCCTTTCCCTTATCCTGTAAGATGCTTAGTTCAAATACAAGTCAAATCAGCAGTACGTGTGACACCCTAGCAACTGCTTTGGAGACCTAAATGAAGGGAAACCATGGTCCTAGAGCAGATTCTTGTGGAGAAATTTAGCAAAGGTCAAAATCAGGTGATAAAGAAGTTGAATGGAGATTGCTTTGTGTTTGAAATACTGTGAGAAGAGACTTTTCCTTATGCCGCTGTCATTGAGTTGTACTTGCTTTCTGCACGGTGTTTCCATASTTGTCTGCATTCCTCCCTTCCTTAACACTGAAGGATTATAAAGGAGCGGGTCAGGTTTCCAAGTGAGTTGATTTCTTTCCTTAAATCTATGGCATTTCYTGTATAGGTGAACAAGCAGTAAAAAGATCTGGTAAAGAAGAAAGTGTAAAGTTTGTCTTGGGAAGACTTTGAAATATCTGAAGATACTGAAGCACGACACAGGCTGAATGGTAGGTGACTAGCTGAGTTCCTCACTCACAATGATATGACTCTGTCCCCTGTTAATGGTGAAATTCTCACTATCAGCTGTGGCAGCAGGGAAAGGTATAAGGTACAACTTTCCCAAGGTAGACTGATTACTCTAAGGAGCACACACTAATATGGCATGTTCTAAGCTATAATTTAGTAAAATACTACCATAACGCAAGTGGAAAAACATTAGTTTGTTAGTGCCCACTATAGAATTGAAACTTACTACCCRCCCTCACCCCCAACCCACAAGCCTTAGGATGCCTTTCTGGATGATATTGCTTTCTCTCAGTGAAATGCTAAAATTCCTGGTTTGAGTAACTAATTTCAGTTGTCTGTCTTCGTGCTGGCAGATCATCTTCATTTTCCAGTCCTAGCAACTGCCTGAATTGCTTTGATCCACTCTGTACGCTCTGCGGATGAGGCTGCTTGCAAGTAATAGTGGATTTCATCTGCTGTGATGATTTCAAAGAGGATGTTGTCAACATCATACTTCTTGGCTACAGGGAAGAAATAAGGAAGTCAGCTATGAGAGAATAAAGTCTTGTATTTACAATGTTCCTTCCTTTACACGCTGTAAGGGGATTTCCTTCCTTTCTGCAGCTGTGCCTTATCAGGCCTTCGCAAACACACTGCAAGATTGGATCCATGAAATAAGCCTCTCTCTTGGAGAAACAACCCATGAATTCTACACATTTCACCTTCAGGAGTCTCCGATTAATTGATCTCCAGTCATGGAAGGATYTGCAATCCTGCAGACAGGTCACATTCCCCAAACCCTCTCGTGCCTTGYCAGCTACAAAAACAAGATGCTTAAGTTCATGTCACATCCAGAATCTCTGGTTCTTTTCATATCTGTCAGCAGAGCCTACACAGGTGCTGAGATGCCAACAGACTTTCTTGCTGGGTATGACAGTCTGCCTCTCCATGGAGAGGAGAATGCATGGAATGAGTGTTTCTTGTTCCTTGCAGCACCACTCAGCCATTGCTGTTCCCACAACTTCTAGTTTGGGGAGGAACAGAATGTGAACAGTAATAATTTGTTGGCATAACCATTTCTAATGTAAAGCTGCCATCCCAAATTCATCAACTGAAAAGACCAAACTCAGCTTACTTTGTCTAAGGCCAGTTATCCTAACATAGGGATGGTGTCATCCTTTTGACAAGTCTTCTCTAAACAACTGACAAAACACACGATTCCCTGTTGTTACCTTTACCACAGTATCCCTCTCCAGTAATTCAGACAGCAATAGAGAGACTAGTTACTACAAGAATTACTGAATCATTGCACATAGATTGCTTTTGAGTAAAAACCACTTGTGATTTCAGGCAGATTGAAAGAATGTACCAAAAACTTATTACACAGTTCATTCGATATGGTTCCTTACAGTCTGGCATATTTTCCACTGCKGTCACCACGCTGCCTCTCAAGTGAATTGCTCCTAGTGGTTCTTCTCCCTGGTAAGGACATGAAATCAAAATGAAATGCAACACTTCTGAAACTGTTCACATGTTAATATCTGGCTACAACTCCAGAATGGGAACAAAAACATTTGCTGACTTAGTATGTCASCTGGGAAACCAGGGGATCCTCAGTCCGTGTGTGACATGGAGGGTGGGGAGTGTGGTAGGGGGAAGACCTGCAGATAAATAGGAAGTCTCTTTTGGGATTTGGAATCAGTGTCTGCAGAGTATTTAAGCATGTCCTGAACAAAGGTACAAGAAGAATGTAAGCCTTGTGCCAACTRTAACTTTTCTTTTGAAATAGTGAATAGAAAAAAAGCTTAGTTAGAAAAAGAGTAGATCTTAGAAGTATTCTTACTAAGCAGCAGGAGCAGCTATACCCTTATTTACAATTTGGCCTCTTGTGCACTTCAGGACTGTGATAGTCAAAGAACAGGCGAAGATGCATTTTTGTTGGYATAAGTTTCAAAGAAGCAATCCCTATAAGCTGACACAGCTCAGCCCTTTGGGAGGGGATGCCAGGAGCAGGAAAGGCAAGCTGGGAAAGGCAACTGGGAGGTCAGAAACTCCGCAGTGTTGATTCTCCAGTGTGTCTAGGCTGCCTCTGCCAAAGGGAACAGGCACGGCATAAAGCACCTGTAACCCACAACAGCGCTGCTCCTGCAGCAATGCAGGATGAAATAAAACCTGTGGGCTGAATCTACCTGAATGCCAGCTTTTGGGGGGCAGGTTTTGCCCGTGGCAATGCTCCTTCCTTTCTTAGGGCAGGGTTTGGCCCATTAAAACTACACAAGAAATGGAACGCCATGTCTCAGCCTGACACAGAAAATACCTCAATTATAAACTGCAAAATTACTGTATTGTGTTCATTTGCACTTATGATCTAGTCCATTTTAATCAAGTAAGAGCACACATTCATTCTAATTAATCACAGATACGAGGTGAGAGCACAGTTCAGTGTTACCTGTTACCAGGTCCGGGTGGCACTTGCCACCCTGACTTGGCAGCCTCAGAAACCATCCTTACTTCTGCTTTTCCAGAGGATGGCTAGGCCCTGCGAGCACAAACAGCCCCACTGTCCTGCTTGGTCTTCCCTATCACACTTTCCCATGCAAATACACCATTCAGATATTTCTACAAGGCATTGGCTTTAAAACAAACAGGGAAATAAACCAAATGTCTCTTACTCCAGCAGGATCATAGTAGTGAAGATACGCAGGGTCCTCTCTTAAAACAAACTTTCTCACTTTCCAGTTCTTCCTCCGATGTCCCTAGGAAAATTCAAAATCAGGAATGTCGTGAACTGCTTTTGCCTGCAAGCGCTTACAGTCAGCTTACCCACACATGAGAGAACAGGCAAATACARAAGGGGAAAAGCTGAATATTTTGGACAGGAAATATTCACTGAACCTGGCCTTTCTGCATCCCACTGTTTTACACAACTGGGCTATCACACTGGTTTCTCTTTTTATTTTTTGTAYAAAGCAGAACAGCTCCAACATGGGAGATTCCCCTAGACACATCTCATAGTCTGGTAGCTATGACATTCACATGAGGAACTGCACTTAAATGCTTGCCAGAAAACATGGCTATGAAAAGTCTTGCAGGAATTGGCAAGAATGAGCTGAAGGTTCTTCTCTCCCTGCAAAGACAACAACAGCAACAAAAAAGGCTTATCTGGCTCAAGCACCCTGGAGAGGGTTTGTGGCCGAGAAGCTCAAGCAGAAATAACACCACCTTCCAATATGGATGTAGATGCCTCATCGCTTTCAGCCGATCTAGATTTTCCCCACCCATCATTTCAGTCTTGGAAACGCATTCTCAGCAGAAGCAGTGACACTTCCAAGCAATGATCCACAACTCACTGCGGCTGACCAAATCCAGACTAACACTGGTGGAAGACTGTCATGAATCACTTCCTCTCAGCATTTCAAAATACTAGTTTCTCAGTTAACTACGCTGTTTGTAAGGAAGCTCTTACTAACTAGGCAGAGATGAATGTGACAGGGTAAAAGTTAGCAGAAAGATGCACATCTAATTTCTTTCATTGCTTTTGAGTAATCTGATGGAGCAAGAGAAATACAAGTGAGCAACACCAAAAAGTCCTTAGGCTCCCAAGGGATATTTTAACAGTGGAAGTTCAGACTTGATATTAGGAAACATTTCTGTACAGAGAGTGGTCAAACACTGGAACAGGCTTCCTAGAGAGGTGGTCRATGCCCRGTGTCKGTCAGTGTTTAAGAGGCATGTGGACAATGCCCTTAATCATATGCTTTAACCTTTGGTCAGCCCCGAAGTGGTCAGGCAGTTGGGCTACATGATAGTTGTAGGTCCCTTCCAATGGAACTATTCTGTTCATTGAAGAATCCTGATCTTGCCTTCAGTTCACTAATATCCTGTTTGCAATGGCCTCAGAAAATAAGGATCTTACCATGACGTTCACCGTATTGCTTAAAGTTTTTCTGGAAAGGACGGTATGCAGTTATCTTCTGTCTTACAGATGGGACAGGGTCAAACGTTAGTGACTGAAAGGACTCCTTTGCTCAGGTATGCTGAAAAAGCCTGTGAAAACTGTCAACTGAATCCAGTTCTGTGCCCAAAGGGACACTGGATTGGCAGCCTTTTTACCTGAGTTCAGTCTGCATTGTACCAATGACTTGTCACATCTCCTGCTTTAGCACTCTTTCCTAATTAAAACTATAAACTGTCTTATTTCATAGTAAGAGCAATAAACCTTGCAACATTGGGCAAAAGCCCTGCTGCCATGCTACAGAAAGCGTTCTTTGTGCAAAGGCAAGAGGGACAGAGATGAAACCTGTGAAGTGTGGAGGTGGCATAGGCTAGTTTCTCTCTTCTCTAAAGCTTTAGGTGTAAAAGAATAATCTTGTATCCATGCAACATCATCCCAGTGACAGGATGGAACACATGCAATACTGACCTGTTTCAGCAAACATCCTTGTTTGACCACTATGCCTCTGAATTCTTCTTTCAGGACCACATCATCATCACTAGAATTTCCCTCGCAGAAAAATCCACTGTCTGGCTGCATGACCACAAGAGAAAATTCAGAAGTTACACGGCTGCTGCATGTTTATGTACACATACAAATCTGGCTTCTCTTTGGCTTCCCTCCACCCTRTTTTTTGCCACCCAAAAAATCAACCCTTTTACTGGAAAAATCTCCCAGTGAAGTTGAGGAGCTCTCCAAGTCACCATGGAAGCGTTTCAGTGTGAGGTAGGACTACACCAATGAGTCTCAGGGCATCTGAAGAGAGCTGGAGCATCTGTGTATATATCAGTGCCTCCATTCTCCGTGATTCTTGGTGTCACATTTCCCCCATGACGGACAGGCTGCCTTAATGCCATGATGTCACAGGTTTTTAAATGCACAGACAGCAGTTCTTATGAAGCAATACCAGCACAGCCAATACACTCCAAGCTGGCCATCCCTGCACCCAACAGACCCTTCTCCTCTTCCTCCATCCATCACAACCATCTAGAATTTGGGAAGAAATGCTCCATCTAGGCTGTCTTCTCCAACAACAAGAACTGGACCTAGTTTTYTAAATTCGCAATTTTCTACAGCTGTGATGTTGTGATGTGTGCACTGAGCATAGACTGTCTCAGGATCCATGCATCACATCCATTCCACACCAGATAAATTGTGATGCTACTTACTGAAACCTTASACTGTTCAAATGATGTAAATGTAGATAACCATTCGTACGGCTTAGAGTAAACATCTGTGCTGCCTACTTGTATGATAGCAAGTCAGACATTGACCTGCTRTGGCCTCCTCACACTGCATTGGAATTGAATCGAACTAGAAACAAGCTGAAAGCAAGCCGAGCGCACATGGGCTGCGAGGAGAAGTGTCCCAGGTAGCCAGGAACTGTGATGGCCACGAGGCTGCCTTCACCAGCAGTGTCTCTGCTTCCACTGCTGCACAGGTAAAGTCTCCCTACCAGGGACACGTTCTAGGAAAACAAATGAAGTAATGGGAGATTCATTTTGCTGAAGTCGAGTGATTCTATGTGGTAAATATAAACAGAATTGTAATATTTAAGCATTTTACTTGACAGAAGGCATACTTTTTTGTTAGTGTAAGTTCATAAGCCAAACATCTTTGAAACAGTATTGGACTGTGATTGTGGTATTGCAAGTTCTTCAAATCAATCTACAGAATAAGAACCAATAAATTGAAAAGGTTGGGTAAGCTACCCAGGACAGGTGTTATTGGCGGATATTAAAAACTTTTGCTTCTCCGTTTACAGGCAAGCTCTGTGTGTGTGTGCACGCACACACGCTCTGTCAGATTTGATGACTCCACACAAAAATGGGTTTTTGTAGCTTGTGCCACTCTGAGAAGCCCCATGATGATGAATTACTCTCTTCCCTTCCACTGAATCATCAGGGGAAGTGATGGCTAAATTCTGGATGMTGGTGAAATTACCAGGAACAAAGTCTAAGTTAAAAAGAACCCAGCTTGATCTCAGCACTCAGTTCACGCTTAGAAGGGTGCCAGAAAAAAAATGTCCTGCTTACAAATATTAAAGCGAGCCAGTTCATTCTGAGTATCATGTAGAGAAAGACAGTTAACATTGATCTCTCCATTTCTGTACAATCTTTCCTCCAGGACTTAAGAAACCCAACAAGAAGCCTGAGAAAAGCAGAGCATCAGCAAGTCTGGGACAATAGAAAAAAACAGAATACAACACTCACAAAGTAATAGTAGGCATCGCTGAGATCTAAGAAGGGGATGTCCGACAGTCCCTCGGCAGCAGCCTTGGACGTATCCCCCGCAGGCTGTAGGTAGCCTTCACTCAAGAGGCAAGAGGCAAGCATGAGACCTTCTCCGCGATTTCGGATGGAGTTGCTAGACACCAGCCAGTCAATCACAGAGGTGCCTGGTTACAAAGGAACAAACARTATCAGCCGCAAACCAAGACAGACACAAAGAAGCCTAAAAATACACAGGCAACAAGCCTACTCCATCTATTCATCAATCTCCTGAAAGATGTTCTTAGTGACAATGCAGAGASCTAATGTGGAAAGGTGCCTGGGTCATCTGGTGAGGTACAGCTGATCTGACTGATAGCAGGGACCAGTACAACTCTTGAACGCTGTACCCCAGGGAGAAAAGAGCTGGGAGGGGATGCAGGGCTGAGCTGGGAAAGCCGCAGGGGCAGGTACTGGGGAAGTATGAAGGATAGCCAAGCCTGGAGAAGGCAGTCTTCCAGGCTGCTATGTAACTGACACAGTGCTGTCAAAACAGGGTGACTTTTGACTCTAGCACCCACAGATTTGACTTGGAGTAGGACAGGAATTACAATGTGACACAGTTTGTCGATGAAAAATTCAGAAAGGAATAATTCTTCTGGAGTTAAGTGTTTCATGCAACTTTCTACAAAGATCTACTTCAATCTTCCTGGCACTGCTTAAATTTCTTCCTCCTCTCTTGCTTACCATGGCCATAACTGAACACTTTTTCAAGCTTCATCCTTTGAGCACCTCCTGAGTTGGTCAAGAAAACATCTGCTAGGTTTTCTTCTCAAACTTCTCTGTGCTCTACAGAGCTTGGAGCTGTTTTATCTATCTTTAGCCTCTTGGCCCTGTGCTCCCTTTATTGTATGGAAAAGAGGGACAAAAGCTCCTTACCTGTAAAGCAGTGATTGAACACTTTTTTATCTTTTTCCAGCTTCAACTCCTTTATTCCCTTTTCAGGATCTTTCATTGAGAGGTACAAAGCACTGTGCATAAAAAGAACCACAGAAACCGTTAGCAAATAAAAAGCTTTAGCCAGTTCGTACAAKAATACCATTGTCATTCACGGGGTCTTCATATTTTGCTGGCATATTGCTCTCTGCAGAGCTATAGCATGGCTTAGTTTAATCTGAAAAATTTACGTTGCAAAGCCTGGAGGCCTCACTACATCACTGTCACAGCTGCAGGAGCAGAGGGGGGAGTGCACAAACGGCTCACCACACCCCCATATTTTGAGAATGGAACAACTTGTGGTGACTGTAGTGTGAACAGAGGAACACCCACTGCTGAGGCACCTTCACAGGGCCCCACGGCCTCGGTGCCAATAGGGGAGCTCACTGCTTTGCGCTATGCTCCCCCAAAGGTCCTTGGCTGAGCAGAAAACCTGTCACTGTGACATCTCCAAAGCCTGCATGCTCTCAGAGGCCC
This sequence comes from Oceanodroma leucorhoa, assembly GCA_030449065.1. Taxonomy (NCBI): domain Eukaryota; kingdom Metazoa; phylum Chordata; class Aves; order Procellariiformes; genus Oceanodroma; species Oceanodroma leucorhoa. The sequence continues at coordinate 1,854,440 of JASVER010000152.1, read as the reverse complement.
TAAGTAACCTCAGTGAACCCTGGTGTGACTTCYTTCCTCCCACCCGCTTTTCACTTGCTCAGAACTTTAATTCCTTGGACCTCTGGAATGACAAGAAGGATGAATATTAAATGTCACAGGCTAAGTCCTTTGGTCTGTGAGTCAGGGTGAGCCTCTGCTGAAGCCTGTGAAGTCAGATTTAGTGGGATCTTGGCCCTGTGCAGTTTTACTGTCTTGTAAGGAGCACTGCAGGCTCATTTGTATCTTCGTATTTACTGCTCAGAGGCAAAAAATAAGTTGTCCTTCATTTTTTTAGCTACTGACAAACAGATGGCTTCCTGTGCATGCCTTTTTATCTCCTCTTCTCCCTTTGCCAGTTCCAAGTTCTCTGTCAGGCACCACTCTCCCCTCACCATCCAAAAACTGGGCYAACATCAGCGTTTCTCTGGAGAGCAAACAAAAGGTTTAAAAATATTTTTGCAATAAATTATATTTTTTGCAAAATGCCCAAAAAGTGCCTCTCCTGGAAGAATCACGCTTTGGCTGGGGTCTCCATTTGCACCACAGTGTACTCAGAAATCTCCTTATCAGTAAAATCCTTTGATAAATAAGCATGTTCTGGTAAAAGACTATGTATTAAAAATKATCTTCCCAGTTCTGATCGCTAGCTCATTTCTGCCACATTGTACGCTCTGAAACTCTTAGTCATGCAGAAAGGACTCTGAGTGAAACCAGAGAGGTAGCATGGACAGACATGCTCATAGCTCTTCCAGACTGAGGTTACATCTCTGGCACACTGCCTGAGGATGGAAGTAAATGGAGGAGCAGAGCTATGAGAACAAACCTCAGGTTGATTGTTCCAGGCAGTCTGACAGACTTTCTTGTGGATTTTCTGGCAAACCTTTGGCCTCCATCTATGCAACGAATTGCTTTCTTGATATCCCGTACCCAGGCATCTCTCTCCTCCAGGTAGGCAGCTTGAAAAAAGTGGTCCTGCTGGTTGGCCGCAGTGAGCTTGAAGACAAACTGGAATGATAAATGATGGKTTTTTTAAAGGTTACTTTGGTGTAGTCAGTTGGGCACGATTAACCTAGTACTACCRCAACATGCAGCCTACCTGTGCCTAAGGCACTATGGAAAGTGCCTTAGAGCCACAGTTAAATTAAAAAAACTCTGAAGAAAAACATGAACAGGCAGTGCAGGTAACTGACTCCTTTTATTATTTCCCTGTGAGCGATCATAACGTCAGTACAGCCAAGGTAAGTGGCACTGATACAGCTGCTGATTTTAACTTTTGCTGTTCAACACAGCTGAAAGGCTGAAGTGCCCAGCCCCTGCAGGCTTACAGAGGGTGTAAATTTGTCTTAACGTTTATAGAGATGTGGTCAGTCTGAAGGAGGAAAAAAAACCCCACAACATGTTGCTCAGCTACTGATTCACAAGGGGAGAAAAGGTCACAGTCACATTAGAGAGTAGCTGAACACATTTGCAGCCTAGCAAACCTTTAAGGGCTTGGTAGGGAGATGATACATCTAGTCCTTGGCTATACCTTATGATCACTACCTGTCTAAACACACTAGCAACAATGAAAAGAGTGTATTTCCCAAAAATGAGAAAAGATCTTTTAAAGGTAGTTCTAAGCAGAAAAAAATAACACCAACCTGAAAAAAAAAAAAAAAACCCCACACCACGAAGTTCACACTGTTTGATCTCATTTTCATCCAGTGATCTTTTGGATGGAAAATCTGGATCTAAATACTCAGGCAAGAGGGTTTCCACTTCCTCTAAAATATAGTTCCCCGTAAGTGGAACTGTGATTTGTCCCGTAGTTGTATTAGAATAAATACAACAGGTTTTGACTCAGCAGGCATCTAAARATGACAGGCTAATCAGCAAGCAAACAGCATGGCTTTACGAGGGCAAGTAAAGCAGAGACTATCATCAAAGAGCAGAGCGCGGTGAATCCACAGCAATGAAATCAAACACTGAATGAGTCTRCTGAAGCCTGAGTTTGTAAATGGCACATTTCTGAACACCCCTAATACGCACCTTCCAGATTGCCAATGGGAAAAATTCTGACACCCTGAAATTGTGCAGAAGTCCTGCTGACTTTCACGCAAGACAGATTTCAAACTTACAAAGCAGTGAGTCCTCAAAAATCCATTTCAGACAGAAAAGTAACCATTTCTTATCTGACATTGTTCATATTTCCACCAAAACTCACCTTTTCTATTATGCAGTAAAGAGCTACATCCTGAAAAATCAATGTACAGTGCATGTGAAAAGCGAACACACAGATCTCTCCAAATCCCAATATCCAAGAGTCATGCTAACACACCAGATTAACAGAATAAAACAAAGCATTAAAGCAAGCTTTTACCAAAGGAAGAAATCAGCATTCTCGAAGCTGATGAGCTGAGAAGCAACGTACAATGAAATGCTAAAGAAGAGTTTTCATTTCCAGTACACAGAGGAGACTGGAAAAGCTCTTTCTCGTAACCTTAGCTTTTAGAAAGCTAGGCCACTAAGCCAGACATCCAGGCTTCCTCTGAAATTGGTGAAGAGGTTGAGTCTCCAATCGTAGAAGTGACCAAGTCTCCCTCTCATGATGCGTTATCTGTGCTTTTGAGAAAATTAGACCATTAGACTGAACTAAACACCAACATTTTAGGTAGTTTAAGTTAGGACAAATGAATCTGACTTGGAGCAACCATACATGATAATGCTATCCACAGGAAAGCCATGGGGAAAACAGAGAAAGCACAACTATAGCAGAATTAACATCACATTAAGCARTGATCAAACTTCAGATCAAGAACAGCAAACAGTGGTGAATGCATTTTGAAATAAAGTCTCAAAATATGCAGTTGCAGCCTCTTCTGAACAGGCTCTCTGTTTAACAAATCCAAGATTGCTTCCTTTCCCCTCAGCACCTGCTTTTTGCAATTGATTTAGTAAACAAAGTGTGTTGGTGATGTGCCCTGAAGTTTCAAGCTAAGCCCTGATGCAGATACACAAGCTGATTCAAAAAGCCGAAATCTAACCAGATGAATATAAAAGTCTGCTCATGGCTCAATAGTCCCTGCTCCAAACTGGGCCCAAGTGAGACTGGACTTAAAACTGACCTAATGAGAATTATCCCACTTTTTACCCTCTAGAACTCCTGTCCTAAAAATATACTTTCATTTCTAGCCATATGAAGTAAGTGTAAGCAAACCACTAACAACCAGAATAATTCCCATAAGAGGAARAACTGTATGTTTTGGCACGTAACCAATGAGAAGGCAGGATGGAATGCAGAGGCATTTGATTCAGCAGTATAGTAAAGCTGTAAAATGTAAAATACAAAAAATCAAGATACTACATTTTCAAGGAATACATGTAGAAATTTAGGTTTAATCATATTGGGCAGTAACTACATGTAAGAACAATCCCAGTGATGGTGCTGCCTAKATGAATGAGCATGTTGCAGTTTTGAATGTTTGAACAGTGCAAATTTTAAGAGAAAATACGTCTCCAGGGCGATTGGTCTATGGACTTCCAGAATGATCTCACCAACTCARTAAGGAGGATCTGGTCCAACACCTGCTGAAGTCATTTGGATCGCTTCCACTGAGTTCAGCAAACTCTGCACCAGATCTTACTCATAAAAAGGTGTTTTGGATGCCTAACCCCCAGGTCTGAGATCCTTCCTTTTTTCTCTATTCTCCCTCAGAAAAGGCACCAGCAACTAAAATGAAACATAATATAAAACTCAATGTAAAATGAAGCATAATGTAAAACTCATTGCAGTCAAAGGAGCAATCCTCAMAGATTTCACCACCCTTTGATACAGATGCAGTGTATCTTCTGCAAACTGGTACATCCTCAAGTAACCCTCTGGGCAGGTGAGGATCTCTCTCACTCTGCTTTCAGCAGACATCAGGTACTTCAGACCTCTCTGCCTGTTTCRTAGAATGTACATACGCCGGTGAAATATGTTTTCATTACTGTTAAATGTGTTACTGACATTTCCAAGCAACTACTATATACCAATACYGATGTCAGTGCCTCTCTGGCAGTTAAAAAAAAAACCCACAAAACTGTTTGGAAAGGAATGCTTTGTGAGAAAACCTTMATTTCTACCACTATAATGTAGGATCTGTGAAACTCTTGAACATAATACTCTTCTCCCCATGCATTATACCTCATGTATAGAGTAAGGAGTGCTGTGCTGAGGCTTGTTAATTAGATAATGGAGGAACATGGTTTCAAATCAGCATAATTAGAACCAAATGTGTGCAGATAGACTTAATTTCTGTTCCTTTATCTGATTATTTAATGTTCCTGCCCTGTGCTCTAGTCCCTAGACGTAATTATGCTTCACTTTTATTACTCATGGCTTGCAAAAGATGTAAAGCCAAGTGCTGTAACAAAGAGCTCCCAGCCGGCGCCCAGGCAATGCACTGACACACAGCCACGCTGGCTGAAGCAGAAGTTCAGATCCGAAGCTGCAGGGGTTAAACAGTAAGTTTTGCTCAGCCATGCTCAAGAGTGGCTCAGGCAGGAGCTGTTAGCAATAAGCAAGAGTAAATGGGCTTGACCAACAGTCAATCTCAAACCCTTCTGAATCAGTTGGACAACCACCCTTGCCAGCTCAGGGATCAAAAAACCTGTGACGGGCATGGGATGGGAATGCATGATCACGCAATTCTCCTTCCAGGCATGATAATACAGTATCCTTCCGTGGGCTACTCCCAGTAAGTAGAGAGCGCTAGAAAGAGCAGGTAGCTCTTGACGATCCTGCTCTGGGTGGGATTTCCAAGGTAATGGCCCTCTAAAACCTTTTGTTCCCAGGAGAAGCAGCCATCTACAACTTCTTTGACTCAGCACAGGATTAACAGCAACCTTTATTCTCTGCCCCATCTTTTTATTGTACTGCCTCAGAGACAGCTTTTAAGTTAAGAGCCCCTTTTTCTTAACAGATGTAAGTCTAAGAAGACTCCATTAGAATCAACTTTTTTTTTTTTCCATATAAATATAGGGTCTGCACCAAGAAGAAAAAAAAGAAAGAAAAAAATAAAAGAGAGAAAGAAGTAGAAGAACAACAAAAGAAAAAAGGAAAGCCAGCCRGTCCAAACCTGACACCAGGGACCCTGACTCCACTTACCACAAAACCTAAGGACATGTACAATTCTCCTCACTTTACTCATATGAGAAAGTGAAGCTTGCTCTCTCATGCACTCTCTCACACTTTCTATTTTTCTAATGCTCTCAGAGACTTCTATCTTTAGTCAGGCATCCTTGCGGTAAATTTCTTTAAACTGTAATTGGATAATCTTCCAGATTCTGGGGAACCCCTTTGTCAGAGGAATTCCTGGGGGTATAATACCTATTYGATGAAACTGAGTTGCTGAAATAACAAATGACTGACTAAAGACAGGATTCTTTGCTCATACTAGAAATCCTGTTTTACCAACAACTATTTTTCAGGAATCCTATAACAAAATACGTATGCTTGTACATTTATCTTCCTGTATCTTATTTTCTGTCAAATAAGACTCTAAATTTGTAAATATTGTGATCTGTGTTTTTCACTGGGAATTAGGACCTCAGTCTCTGCACTTGCTACCCTCGACCTCAGAGATCCCAAATGTGTAGGCAACATTTGAACTACTTTCTCTAAATCATTTTTGGTTTTTGCTCTCTCTCTCTGAGCGTAGATGTGACTCTTAGTCACTTGCAAAAGCCCTACAAGTAACGATGCAGTGTGCGATGAATACAGATTGCATGAATGTGAAGTGTGCGGGGTCGGATAGTTACCAAATGGTAATAAAAAGGTTTGGAATTACAGCTTTACTTGGGCATTTGTGTCACAGCATTTATCTCCTTCCTGTCTGAGCAAGCCAGTTGTTGTTCTCTGACAATAAATAAATGCTTCCACTGCTCATGAAATAGTTTCCCACACCTTTATTCTGCGGCAGCTAGATTTATATTCAATACAGGAGTTGCACCATTCAGCTGCTAAGTGTCCTCACAACACTATAATTTAGCTCCGCTCTCTGACAGACTTAGAGATTTAAAAACAAACAAACAAACAAACAAACAAAATCACTTTCTGAATTGCTCCTCTTGAAGTATCCTGAATTTTTCCTGAGCAGTCACATCTTTCAAATACTACACAAATCCAAGCCTGCTTGTGACCTTCTAAGACAAGTGACAGCCGCCACTAGGATGAGTGCTAGGAATTTGTAACCACCAGCCTTTTGCCCCTTCAGTGCCTCCAGGAGTATAAGTATACTGTCAATCATTGTTATAAAAAAAAGTACTTACCGTTCTTTTGCCAAAATCTTGGCATGGGCTGTTAATAGAGCTTCCTTTTAGTGGGACCATCCCTTTGGGGCTGTTGTCAGCCTTCCGCTTGTAGAATTCAATTCCGTCTTCTAAGAGCACAACCCACATTGGCTTCCAGGTATTAAACATGCTGCCCTGCATCAATAAAACACAGTGTATATTATGTTCAATAAATCACTCTTCACATGATACCCACCGAAGATACGACCTTCCAGGGAGTGTCTGACTGATGCTAAAATAACTATAGTTAGTGTCTCAAGGGAAACATACCACAACCGCACCCATCTCACTATGCAATTAAAAAACATCGTTGTTGTTCTTCTGATCACCATTAATTTCCCTTTGTAGTCACCCCAGCCATGAGTTTTTCCAAAATCACATTGCCTGCCCCAGCAGGTGTTTCTTTTCAGTATCAGTTAGTCCCAACCACTGTCTTCAAGATGACATAGTGGCAATATTATGAATAATCCTCAAAATTTCTGGCTGTGAACTGGCACATTAGGACTGTCTCATTAACTTGGGCATCCTGTACTATATTTAGGACTTGATGCTACAATACAGTCAGTCGTTGAGGCTTGGCTGTCTGATAAAAAAGCACACATCTCAGAGGTTTTCTAGATATATAAGAACAAACTGTAAGAGTAATGAATAGTTTAAGGGCCTTAGGCTGCAGATCTCCAACTGCTGCAGTGAGGAATTGAAGTGCTTCATTCCATTTTTTAAAGCTTTTACTTCCTATTCCTGAAACACAGCTGTTAGATGCAAGAAATGCAGACACAAAGACAGGGCCGGATCCTACACACAGTGACACACACAGCAAACTCTCAGGGACTCAGAGAGGAATGACCTGTTTCTCTGTGTTGAGCACGATTAACTGCCAGAATTACTAAGACTGTTGCACTCTAGCTAGACGACCTCTCTGGTCCTGCCCGCAACCAGCTCCAAAAGTGGTCACAATCCCAGATACCCAAGTGACTTACAGCTCAGCCAAATGACCATTTAGATATGCTGAATACCAACAGTTCCTCTGAAGAGTTACCAAAGCATAACCAACATCAGTTGGCCCCAAATCAGAGGCCATCCTTCAAAAATATTAGTTTCCCTTGCTCCTTCTGTTACAAAGAGAGACCTAAATTTATCCTCCCCCTCCTACAACTCCATCCACAGCACCCCTGTCCTCCTCAGACCATGGTGGCTGAGCAGTGCTAAAGCTTCAGACAGAAGCAAGGCAGCCACTATTGTGCTGTTCAAATGGCTTGTTTTGATTTGTTAAACCTGAGAGCTGGGCAGAGTTACTTACATTTGCATTTTGTATTTCTGCAGAAGTGAATGGGACAGAAACACGCCGAGGCTTTTTTTTTTTTATTCCCCAAACGAACCCTTTCTCTGTCACATCCTTGTTTGCTGCCCTACCTTCCAAGAWAGGCCTTTTGCACTCTGAATCAGACCTTATGTTCAATTACARGGTGGGGAGGGAAAACTGTCAGCTGACATCTTATTAAGAGCAGCACCTGCTTCCAGGCTCTGCAGCCCTCACTGGAAGCAGAAGGTGCCCCACAAATGAATGCTAYGTTCCAAAGGAAAGCCACCGCCCTGGGGATTCTCTGGAAACCCAGCCAAACAAGGAATTACAAAAAAGAGTCTCATCTGGGTACCACATATGAGCTGACTGCTGATTTTTTTTTTTTTTAATAAGCCATAAGACTTTACCATTTTTTGAGAGCCCAAATTGACCCACTGGTTGATTTTTCTGCTAAGAAATCAATTAAGATGATGAGCCAAGACAAGAACTGTTGCAATTTCCTTTTGTTTGTGGGTTTACCACAGGTTACAATACTTCTGCTCATGAACAGACAAGTCCAGTACTTCCTAAAGATCAGACCCTGATACGCTCTGCCAATGGAAGCCACCGCAGAGCAGTGTGAGACTGACAGTCCACACCATCAGCAAACCCAAACACRGTCACATTGTTCTCATCTAAAATATCTCATGAAAGACAAACAAGCAGGATGCTGGATCTGATTTTCCTGGACTAAATATCAAATTGTCACACCTACTCCAAAGACTGCAGATACAGACAGGTGTTCCTTGAATTGCTCTCTGAAATCATTAGCCACTTTAAAAACACACGCAACTTCCCTTTGGTAGAACAACTTCTTTTTATAACATCTGCAGCACTACAAGATTAGAAAATTAGCTGTTTCTTATGCTCAGAAGATGACACAAGGTTGCCAAAATATACAAACAGAGGTTTAAGCTGACCGAAATCAACACTGAAGTCTGAACCCACATTTACTGGAGGTCATATTGTCCCAGCTAAAGCACTGACCCCCAAGCACAGCACTGTTCCCCAGCCTAATGTAAGTATCTCGAGGAGAAAGTCAGTGACAAATGGCCTTCACGCTCTGCAAAGAGAGCTTTGGCTTCATGGATGACTCCTTTGGGAGGTCAAATCCTTGGTTTCACTTTACAGGCATGAAGGAGAGAAGAGTACATAATTAGCAGGTAAGGTTAATCAGGAGCATGCTCGTCCTTGCTGGAAACTCTGGTTGTGGAATTCACAGCAGCCTCATTGATGTATCAAACAGCTGGYACCCGTCTGATCTGTATCTTCTGTTCCTTTTGCCCTCCAGCCCTTCCTCTAGCACACTGCTGCTCCTCACCACCATCATAAGCTCACTTCTTTAAGGACAGAGCCACCTACGAGGCTGTTCTAGGAAATGGGCGCATTGTAACAGCACCCACCAGCAACTTTAGCAGTACCCACACAGAGAGACTTTTTGGGGACCCAGCACCCACAGGAATGTGAGGGACTGACACTGGCACATCTGTATGCATCTTTTCCCCGGCATACCCAGCCAGGCACACCGTTTGGCATTTGTCCCAGTGTCTACGTTTCCAGCCATTCCCCTGTCGTGGAGGAATACTGATTGTGAGCCACTTGCTCTATACATCAGGCCATTGGAACTAGAGATCTGCAATCTGCCCAGCACAAATTTGTCTCTCTCCTTCCTCACGACAGCATCACTGCAGCTTTGCAATTACTTTATGAACTTACTTCTTTTCAGTGTCAGTGGAAATAAGACTGAGAAGTGGCCTCTTCACAACACTGGTCCCAGATTAGAGATCCCTCCAGCCAGCTGTTCTAATGAGTGAAATTCTCATTTTGATGAGCAGAGACACCACAGGAGAGAGCTCCTCTCTTGCTCCAGGACTGACACTGTTTAGTTGGGCTGCTTTAAGCCAGACTGATGTCACTAAGGATTTAAATGAAAGTCAAGGCCTTCTCCTATGGGCTCTACCACAAAAGATTCCAGAGCAGAGGTTGCTGTGGGGCAGCGACTGCCTTCCCAAAGAAAGGAAGTGCCCGTGGCCCCACACACTGTCTCTAGGCCAAGGTGATCTGACCTCTTTAATCTCACTATGCTTCCTTGGTATTTAACTCGGTGATTAAGTGCAATCAAGTAGGCTGTGGCCCTTTCAAGCTGTTAGCTCTTTTGCCAAGCTTCCACTAAGGGCATTAAGTTACTTAATAAAAACACAAATCTTTTGATCCAAAGATACATCTGAGGTATGTGCAAAACGCCCTATGTAGTATTCTGACAAGATATAACTGCTAGCAAGTACCTCTATAATCACTACCAGCACATTGTTTTACTGCTCAAGGAATTCCGTTCATTTGCCTTTTCTTTTTGGAAAAAATGATCCTTTTTTCAATAACTGAAACCAAAGTATGTTTCCCTACACCTCCCCAACCTGTTCAGAGTTAGCTTCCTCCTCCACTCGGTCCAAAACTGCCCACTTACCTTCTTAACCAAGTAGCCCTCCCTTATGCGCATTGGTTCTCGCTCCATGTCTCAGACAATCCTGCTCTCGGGTCTATCAGCACTGGCAGTTAAGTTCCTCTGGCAGCAAAGTCTGTGGGCTGGCGTTTTTACAGTACAGCTGTGTCACTTTCACAAGTTCCTCTGCCTGCTAATCACATGAAAACAAGCCCATTTCCTCTTACAGAGTGAGAGATAGGGAAACGCAGAAGCACGTGTGTATTTATAGTTTGCCTCTGACAGAACAGGCAACAGCCTGACAAAACGCTCAACTGTATCAAATATGGCCAGCCTTGATGACAGAGTCCTGGGAAATTAAATAAGCATTTTAGTGCCCAATCCCGAGAAATCAGGCCCATTCTGCAAATACATGAACTCTAGCAAAACAATAAACAGGGTGGCGTAGTGTGCGGCTGCTCGGTGCACACCAAAAGGATCTCAGAGACAGGTTTCCAACTCACCGGTTCTGTCACTTCATCCTGTCTTCGAAGTCTGACTCCCAGTGGGTGAGCAGGTGAGGTCTGGCAGCGAGCTGGAGGGCCCTTGCTTGGTTAATGACAACGCGCCCTCTGCTGATACAAGAAATTTGTTTACCAGACTTGATCAGGTTTTGGAGTTTAATCCTGAGGCCTCCCAAAGAGGTTAGCTGTCAAATAGGCATAAATGGATTAGACCAGCGCATAACATAAAGCACCACAGAATGTCACTTTCTACCAGCATCTTTTTCTTGCTGCCCAGCTCATTTGGCTATGTTTGGTAAGAGATAAAGCAGTATCATAATTTTCCAAAAGTTGATATATACCAGAGCCACAATCCCTCTTCCCCATACAGAAGGAAAGGTGGTGGTATATGGGAGGCAATTGGGAGGCTGCTGCATTGTCAAGAGCAAAGTATTCTCCCATGCACAAGACTCCAAATCACTTTTACAGCTGAGCCCATTCAGATAAGGGTTGCGCCCAAGGTTACTCCATCTGTCACCTCTGCCACTTGTAAAGATCCCCAAACAGGGATTTTTTCCGCAGACAGAAATTCCTGCTCTTCATTTGACTCTCTCCTTGTCACAGCCTTTACTCAGAAGTATACAGAAGTCTGACAAGGTCTGTGATAGAGGAGCAGAAGGTTAGAAGAGCCCTCAGTCTTTCTCTAGCCATTCCTCACTGATGCCTCTTTAGTGGCTCTCCCACAGATGAGACTCCACTCCTTCCCCGGTTATCTGTATTAGCGCTTCACTATCCCAACTGCTGAATGTTTCTCCTCACTGTCTGAATTGAGATTTTCCTTTCCAGACCTTTCTCAACTAGCTGCTGCTTAAACAACCCCTCCAAGTCTCATCATCAGGCAGAGCACCTGTCTGTACCAGCAATCTCAGGCTATACACTTTGCAGTGCATTCTGCCCAAAGCATACCTTTTTGTGATGATTTTATGTATTTTTAGGTTGTTTGGATTTCGTTTCTAGAACCTACAGAGTCTCAGTACATCGTTCCTTTCTCACGTAAATCGTGCTATTGTGAGGATCTGATTGCTATTGAAGTTGCTGACCAAGCCAATCATCCATTAGGCAGTCTGCAAAYCAAAGATACAACATATGCTTTTCAGTTCTCTGGCTATCAAGTGTACTTGACATCAGTCACCAGATTCTAAAATTATTAGAGAGACAGAAACTCACACATAGCTAATAAAAGCTTCATGCTCTTTGGAGACCGAGCTGAAGTTAAAATTCATCACTAAAAAGTAAACAGRAAGCTTTGTGTCACATTTACAGTAAAGAATCTGCCTACCAGTCCCAGGGCCTGGAATGAATTGAAGATGCATTCCAGAGTTGAGATGATCTAACTGAATTTCTGAGTTATATTTCTGTGAAGGCTCCCTTCCTTTCCCATAAGCCTTAAAATGATGCTTGATGGACTCAGGAGCTTGTAGACTCCTCCTGTATAATGTCTGTTTTGGTCAGTAATTCCTTTTGCTTTAAGAAGCTGAATTATTTCCTTCTCTTGCCTTTCATTCCAGTGGTCCCATCTTTGGGAAAAGGTACACTTTTTTTTTTTTTTCTCTGATTGGATAACCCAAAAATACAGGTCATAGACAATGACAACTCAAACTAAATACCTTTCACTGTATGGCTGGAAGCCAAAATATCCCTTTATTAGCTGCCTTGAGGCCATAATGCTACAGAGCTTGGGGTGAGCATTAGAGATCAAGAACCGGCTCACAGTTAGCTCTTCCTTCTGTCTCTACCTTGCTGCCCCTCAGACCTGAGGAAAGGAAATCCCTTCCCCAGCTGGAAGGGCTTAGGGGGAAGAAAGACAAAAGAATCTGCTAGCATTTTCCTTCCTGCAGGCAGCCTTTCCACAGGTTTTCCTGCTCACCTGCTCCTGCTGGTTCAGTGTTTGTGCTGAGTCAGGATGACAGGGCCCTTCACGATAAATTGATGATATGAAACGCCCACGGACAGATCCTCTTCAACAGAACATCTATATGACCTTCTACTAAAAAGTGATTTAACGTGAACAGAAAAGGATGCTGACTCCCCAGTTTCGCAAAAGCTCAGTTTCTCATTTACCTGCATGAAAAGCCCTTGGAGGTGTGAAATGCAATTCCAGACACAGTGGCACCAAGCCAATGACTCCAGAATTTACCATTAGCTACTTAAACAACTCAGTGTCAAAGCATAAAATTACCTCCATCCAATATTAGCTGGAAGCAACTATTTTTATAACACTACTTTTCTCTATATTGTTTCTATTTCATCTTCAAAGCTCAGCTATTCCTTTTGCCCTTCTACCTTACATGCCTAGAATAATCCTTTTCTTTTAACACTGAGGCTTGGTTTCATTTATCACACATCACCACAGGGGAATCAGCACTTCATCTTCCCCCAGACAGAAATGTGCTGATCAGCTAAATCATTCATGTGAAGCAAAATGGTCCTTAACCATACAGTGGCCATGGTAGGTGTGAGGGACAGCCTGGACTGCTGATGCATGTCTTCTTTGTGCAGCCATTGCCGAAGAGCAGCAGCGGGCATAAGAGAGAGGAAAAGCTGTATTTCTTCCAGCTCTCCACAGAGGGGAGGATAGAGCTTTGTCTGGCAGAAAGACAAAGTAACCTGCAYTGTGGAAATCTGCTATAACTTACCCTGTTCTCCCCATCTCTGTCCAAAGTAGGTAAAGGTGCATGATGCTGGATTAGCAACATTTGTCACAACAGCACAATCTGCAACAGAGCTGAATATCTTAGCTCAGTTTACTGGCGCGTGATCTGTTCTTGTACGGGAGATCTTGCTGCTGTATTTCCTCAGAAAATTCGGGGGGGTTTTCTGCTACTTCAGGGTGCGCTCCTGCAAGCATTGAAAAAAAAAACCAAACATGATCAACCACATTTATCTGAGCAAGGGATCTAGCTGAGAGACCGATGGGCRTTTATACGGAAAATTGGAACCATATCTTTGCAAATAAATGTGTCAGCTGCAAGGAAGACAGTTAGTTTCTCAGCTTGTTACATCAGCTTCACTGCTCTCTCTACTAGCCCTTGCATAGCTGTTCTTCAAACATGTTTGCTGCATTGGAAATGCCATAAACCCACTCCATCTGGTAACAGAGCACATGACTTCTCCAATAAATATGCATTTCTCCAGCAAATCAAGCTGCGTTTGCAGTGGAAATTAAATCAAATGCTGTATGTTCAAAATGATTGTCTACATGGGAAAAATAATATACACAAGTGGTTTGCAAAGGTGATAAAGACCCAGTCCAGCTTATAGTTCAGTAAAACCTTTTCTCACTTCCACGCAGAGGCCTCAAAAGAATTCCAGTATTAAGTTGAGAGCTGGCAGGTGCAAGTCTCAGCACAATTCACTCCATACAGAATCACACATATGGCTATTTTTAGCCAACGAGAGATTGTGGCTTTGCATCCACTTCTCAAAAAGAAACCCCAAACCAGGACATTTCCAAATTTAGCACTGTGTTAAGAAAGGAATCCAAGAGGGGCAAGCATGAAAAGACCGTTACAGGTATTGTCCATGTCACCTTGGAATCTAAATGCTGTGGGTTGGCCATCATAAATGAACCATCTTGTTCTGACCTCAAGGCACATTTTATATATTTAATTATTGCGGAGCTATGCAGCAGGATCAGTGCATTAACTCTAAGAGGGAAGGCCTGCATAAATGGTAATGCTGAAAAGCTTATACAGTTGACATCACGCATAGAGAGATCAAATTGAGTGGATGCCGTCRAGAGACCAAATGGATTTCTCCAGAATGTTTTCTAGACAAATTGGACCAGCACAAAGCATAGGCCATGGCTTATCTGCACATTAGCACTGACTTTTCATTGGATGCATCCAACCTCACCTGTGACGTACTCGCCTCTCCCCTACAGTAGCTCTGCATCAGCGGTACATGCAGGCGATGTAGCTGCAGCAGGGAAGGCCTAGGCACAAGACAGACATCTTGGAGGATGAACCTGCAGCATGAGAAGACTTTCCTAATTCTGGGAAGAAAAAGAGAGATGAGAATAGCTGAGCATGCTGGCTGCAGCTCACTTGAGGGATCTCACCACTCACTTCAAAAGCACTAAGGGGTTCGCCAGGGCACAGGGGAGTGCTGCRATGTTCCTGCCCCAAGGGAAGGGAATTAGCTTAATGTACCTTGCTGACTCCAGACAACAGGCTGGGAAGCCTCAGGTGCTGGGGAACAAAAGGTAGATTTGAAGGACTGAAAAAAAMCAAAAAAAGCAGTTTTGCACTTTACAAAGACATTAAAGATTCCAACCCCCGCCCCTCAAATGTAGGTGTAGAGAATGGAGGGATAGACACAAATTTATCTCTTTGTTCCTGGAAGTAAAKTACTGCTGTGGCTTAGGAGAAATGGGACCTCGTCCTACGTCTACCATGATCTATTTAGCTTTGAATCTTGTAAACGTCAGCACATTTGYTCCGTGCTCCTGGCAAAACCACATTGCGTCCTTCTTCCTGCCGATATTTTGCTCCAGAATATCAAGCAATTAATATCAGGTAGCCATATAGCAGCCTGGGGACTGGAACCCATAGAAAATCCCCATGGGGACTGGAAGGGCATGGGCTTCTCTAGCCAGGGCCCATCCCACCACCTTCAGTGAGGGGGCAGCCCACAGCATCAGGCACCTCCATGGGGATGGGCTGGGGTCAAGCCGGGTACTCAGCCTRCAGGGTCAAGATCAACAGCATCCATAGGTAGATATGTCTGTGACAGAGCTGGAGATCAGCCCTCCTCAGCATAACTCAGGAAGGGACTGAAGGCCCAGGGCCGAGCTGAAATAGGGCCCATGGGCAGAGGTGTGGGTGGAGGCCACAGGTAAGGCTGATCAGGGTCATTAAGGAGGGCAGCAACAGAATTAACCTCCCAGAAAGACTTAGCAAAGACAACCCYTCCCCTTGATCTACACTGATAAAGAGCATCTGGTAGGATCAGATAAGTAAATGCACTAACGCATGCAAAGTTATCAAATTGATAAAGAGAAAGGCAATGTCGACATTTAAAATTCCTTCTTCATAAATGTTCTACTTTCACCACGTTTCACTTTCACATGGTAAAACAGTTACTCAGCCTAYGCATACATAATCCATAATATGATGCTTTTTTAGTTCTCCCTCATGTTTGCCACTTTTCGCCATAGTGGTCTGGAATAAAGTCACAGCCTGAGCTGTGTCCAGAAAAAGATGATCATTCAGGCAGAAATAATAAGGGAAAAAACCTCGTTATAGATCTGACCTCTCACGTACTTGGGAAACTAATTGCAATCAATGTCTTCAGCTACACACAATTTACTACAACATGATATGCCTGGCCCATGAGGCGAGTAAAACTGATCCCWGGCAATGGCCATTATTCTTCACACACCACTTTAAGTGATACTATCAGATTCCCCATGTGTAAGGCCTCTGTGATTTCGTACTGAGTTACATTTAAACTTACAGGAGTGGGAATTGCTGCAAGCAAAACTTGCAACAAGCCACGAAGTGCAGCAGTTTCAGCAGAATATAACAAAAAAATGAGAATTCTCTTGCAATGAGCAAAAAAGATAGGGAGAAATGCATGTGGTCTTCTTTTGTGGAGCCATACTATTATGAGCTACGTGTCTATATATAGCAGCAGCTGCTTCCTCATCTGAAAACCTGTGCATACCACTTGATTGTCTGATAACTTCCAAGATATTTTCAAGACCATTCCTTGTTGACCTTGACAATGGTTGGAGGGATTCATTTTACCTAACTTTTGATGGACTCCTTTTGAGGACCTTTAAAGTCAGCAAAGATCTTTGSAACAAATCAATGGAGTTTGGTGTATGATTCACGATCAAATGTTGGCCTCCACTGTGGGATGAGTTGCTCCTGCAACTTACTACTTGATTACATGCAACTACTGTTTGATTAGGTGCCCTCTGACAATACAAGAGCCTTACGTGACTCACCAAGTCCAAAAGATTCTTCTCATACATTAACGTTGAAATTGCCACTACCTCATCATACATAGGGAAATGTTGGAGKTTTTTTAACAGCGTTTGTTTCACTCTTGACTGTTCAGCGGGAGACGCAATGACTGTATTGTGTAACAACTTCCCTATAGGAGAGTCCCTGCTGCCAGTGACTGCTATCGAAGGTGGGATGTTACTTACAAAACTCATCACATACACAGTTCTGAGAGGCAGGGATCATACCCTGCCTTTATCTTTGTGGAAACCTGGCTGGCTGGACACATTATGAAGCCTATTCTTAGCTGGATACCTAATCAAAGCAAATACAGTGGCATTTTTTTTTGTGCAGAGRTTAAGTTTTCAGCAGAATGTATTCTTTTGCTTAATGTTCACAATAAAATTAATTCACTAATTAACTTGCATGTACAAAGAAACGCAGCTGGGTAATGCTATATCTTCTATTTGGCTTAGCAATACTACATTTTACCACCATGTGTACATCCCAGCTTTAGAAAAAACAAAGAAAAGGTCAGGTCCARTGCAACACATAGCTGTGAAATTCTCCTAACAAAATCATTAACTCTGCCATAATATCCAATCAAACAAAAAATATATCTGTGGCCCAAGTCCTGCGTCAGCTGTAAGAATGTTGCAATTTTAACAGCAAACAAGAACAAATGCAAAAGAATGGAAAGGATGCACAAACCTGCTCCTGRGTTAAAAGCAATCTCTAACTGTTAGATGGGAACGAGACCTGCGGAAAGTTGAATTATGGTACAACTTCCAGTTTCAAACATCTTTCTCCTTGAAGAAATGGCACCAGCTGAAGGTAAAGAGYAGTATTAGACTTAAAGAGATGAGATTCTGATCTGATACTGCAATTACAGTGGGATTTTTTTCTATTAAAAGAAGAAGATTACAACGAAGTGATTAAAAAAAATCCCAACAGAAACCCTGAACCAAATATTGAGGTTGACTGTTGACTTCAGGGAGCAAGAAACTGACCCTCAGTCTAGGCACGGTGACTCACAAAAACCTTTTGCCGTACAGGGAGAGAGAAGAACCACAAAAACACATCTTTGCTCTCCGCCCTCCCTTCCCTCCCAGGCAGCTCTGGCTCCTGCGTGCCGCTACGCAGATGCTTCAGCCCACCCCAGAGAGCTCGATCAGCCCGCGGGAGACGGCTCCCCGCGGTGAGGGGATCAGCAGGGTGCTTTGGCAGGGGTCTCCCCTCCGACGAGACCCCCCTGCGCGCTGCCCGCCGGCGGAGGAGCCCCGCGGGGCGCTCCCGGCCCCCGCCGCTGTCCGCGCCCGTGGTGCTGAACGGCGCCGCCGCCGCCGCCGCCCTGGCCCGGCCCGGGCCCCCCGTCCTCCCTCCGGGACGAATGGCGGGATTAAGGTTGAAGTAATCGGGGCCGGATTAACTCCCTGGAAACTGGCTGCAATCTGAGCAGCTGCAAATGTCCCCCAACCTGGGAGATGGGGCGGGGGG